>OOFH01060959.1:0-11404 GCA_900323355.1 Merlangius merlangus | reverse complement strand
GGAACGAGTGCAGGCGCGTGATGGATTAAGGCTAAAAACTCGTCCTGGATTCAGAGCTGCGTTCTGTCTCCCCCCCCCTACCGTGTCTGAATGGCGGCCGTTGTGCTCGCAGCCGCCGCTGGCCCATGTTGATGTGCGTCTTGGTGCCTAAAATGTGTTCTGACACGCTGACCACAGCCTGTCCGCCCCAGCTGTCCTGTTCCGTTCCCCACGGCGACAAGACTCTCGGAGAGAAAAGCTCGTTCTGTTATGTAATGTTAAGGAAGGGGCATGGCACAGGGGGGTGGAGCTGCCAGGGAGTAGGACGTTTTTACAGTCATCAGGTAATGGACTGCAGGGACTCTGCATTCATTGAATGGTTTGTGTACTAATAATACATTATATTTCTTATCCTAACATATGCATAATATACCATGTTTTACTGTGGTAGCGTTCGATGTGGTGAAACTGTTTTATATAATCCATATTTAGCTCTAATTTCACTTTACATATCCTTCTCTGCAGCCTTGGGATAGAGGCATCTTTGAATAGGGATAATCCTAAATGGCTTTCCAAGGCTGAATATTGAGCGTAATGCCAGAGATTCCATGCATCATCCTGCCTCTGTCACTGTCCTCTTTCAGTGCCTTATTACGTGTGCCATGGTGTGATTCTCCTATCCTGACAAGCATACAGCCACCTTTTCTACTTTCTTTTTACTTAAATTTTAGTTCTCTGAAACCTAAGAAAGAGGGTCCTGAACAGCGGGCATAACTGAAAAACGAATAAGACATTTCGGTCATTATTATATCAATTAAGGGATATTTCTTGCATATTAACAGCACAGCAAAATGTCAGAAACTAACATTAGCTGGCCGACGTTCTGCGAGCTATAATAACCCTGTTACCCTGTTAAGTAATAGGATACCCTCAGTTAACGAGATAGCAAAAATAATAATTCTCCTACAAAATACCAACAATAAATAATTTGCCCTCAAAATATATTTATTTAGTACTTTTGCATTGACAAGGTGATACTAGCTTAAACATTTTTTGGAATTTCCTGGCTAATCTTGCATCTCTATGAAAAAAAACAACAAGATTAAGCTCCCAGAGCATTCTATCCTGGGTGATTCATAGAGTGTGGCTGACGCTACTCAGTTCTACTATGTTTGGAATGTGTTCCCATCCCTTGCTATGAATTTACCTTTTTGCTGGATTAGCAAGGTTTTTTTCAGCAATAGTCAAAGCAAAATATATGGTCAAACCCATAGTGTTTCCATTTCTTTGCGGAGGCAAACCACTGCATCTTGCAATCTTCTCCGGTAACCAGACACCTAGTCTTGGATTATCCCTCGCATGCAAAAACGATAAAATGTGTATAAAGCTTTGTTTATCCTATACGAAGCATCCAGCAGAGACTACACAGTACATATGTTTCAACAACATTGCTCCTGTGCTGAAACTAAACCTAATTCGGTTGATGCTGTCCCCCCCCTCCACAGAAACCCAGGGGACAGTTACCATCACCAGCTCTCCATGAAGCTGGGCGTCCCCATGTGCCAGGCCATGGTGGAGTACGACCAGGGCAACTACAGCCGCGTCGTGGAGCTGCTGCAGCCCATACGCTACCGCCTGAATGAAATAGGGGGCAGTGATGCACAGGTGAGGCGAAAGGCCAGCAGAACGAGCGGGATGTATGTTGAGGGGATTCTATTCCCCCTAAGTGTATACACAGCTTACAAAACACATACAGTGCTCAAGGGAAAGGGAGAGGGTCTTGCCTTGTTTTGTTAATCTTCTCATGGAATTGTTTACTGTGGCTGCAGCGGGACGTGTTCAACCTGCTGCTCATTCAGGCAGCCATGAAGTCCAGCGACAAGCACCACAACAAACTGGCCAGGTAATGACACAAGCTCCATCTGCAATATTTCCTCTTTTTAGATTCATGCGTATACTGACTCTTATCAGCAGCACGGTTTGTTTATAACGGCTGTCGAATATCTAGGAAGCTTAGAGTCGTTGTTAATTTGCATACACGCACACACACACACACACACACATACACATACACACGCACAGATAAATAAGGGCTCGCGCTCAAACTCACACCCATTCCCTTTCATGTTGTATTCTCACATCGTGTCCACATAACTCCCATCGTCTCTCTGTAGTATTATTATATTTTATCCATCATTGAATGACATGTGCTTTTTTTTAGTTCGTCCATCCGGAAGGCCTCACAGGGGAAGGATTGAAGATGCCCATTGATCTCTGTGTTCTCTCCCTCTGCTGCAGGTGCCTGCTGATGGAACGAGATGCTCAGAGAGATAACTCCCCACTCACCGCTCGTCTGATCCAGAGATCCCATGCACTTCACGGCTAGGATGCAACGCACATTCCCATCCCTATCCCAGCGCTCCTTTCAAAGGCATCTACATTCCCTCGTATTAATTGGTATGAAGGAAGTAAACAAGCAAACTCTGATGTTGCCAGTGAACCCCAACATCATGCTTTTTCTCTCTTTCTCTTTTTTTACTTCTATGATCATGAACATTGTAGTTTGTGTGGCACATTTCATATACAACGTCTGTCATTGTGACATTCAACGTCTGTCATTGTCAGCTCCCTGGCCTCTGTTTAGGCAGAGTCCTGATGTTGGGAATTGGTATCAATACTAGGAAGGAGGGGAAATCAAATGAAATGTAACTAGATACAAAATACTCACACATCCTCACAAAATGTATCCAAATGAAATAAATCAGCAAATATAAAATGAATAAATGATCAATGTATTCATACAATGCATATAATAATAATGTATCATTAAATTATAATTATTCTAAGGGTTTGTGTTGTTCAATTGTGCCTACAGGCTCCACTGTTATTGGCAAAAAACATATATATATATATTATTGGGCAATTACAGTGGAACCTGTATGCCAAATTAAACAACACAAACACTCTGTATATCTGCGTTAATTATGTTGCTTGAAAAACGACATTGCAG
The DNA here is from genome assembly GCA_900323355.1 of Merlangius merlangus. Classification (NCBI taxonomy): domain Eukaryota; kingdom Metazoa; phylum Chordata; class Actinopteri; order Gadiformes; family Gadidae; genus Merlangius; species Merlangius merlangus. The sequence goes on along the minus strand of OOFH01060959.1, from coordinate 8,415 downwards.
ATCGTGCAGATGTTCAACAGCAAAGGGACACAATGCCCACCCTGCGCACAGCGGGCAGTAACTGCTCTTCCTCTCTCATCCCCATTACCTGCCTCATTCTTTTTATCTCATTGTCCTCAAAGCCGAGCTTTGATTGACAGCTTCTGTTCATTTTCTTCTGTGCCAGTGACTAAAGTAAACAGGGGGTAAATTGATTTTTAAATGCAAATGTCGCCGTCCGCAGCCTGCATAATCGTATAGTGAAAATGCACATTTCTATGGGTACCTAATTTTAACATGAATTTCCAACCTTTACACACACAGAACTGTAAGGAAAGCATTGTCCATCTTCAGGAAAGCAGTGGTCTATCTACCATTGGATGAAATTAATATTAATTCAGTGAAACTATTTAGCCGGCATCATGAAGGACGGTCACCTTTTAAAGCAATGCGACTGCACAGGAGCTATTCCTCCGATAATGTCTGGGGAAGAACTACAGGAAGTCCACTGCTAAAATTCTGAAGTTACTTCATCTGTATCAAGCATTGCATTGATTCAGCTACCTGTCCAATTTGTGGACATAATCAAGGAACCTCCGTCATGAGTAATGATGACATCAAGATCATCCACTCCGCCTACTCACACACAAGATCCTTCATGCAGTCCATCCACCTACCCACGCACAAGATCATCAGAGGTAACTCCACCAGAGGTATGCATCCCTATCCAGGAGTTGTTGAGCCTGTGCTCAATGGGATATGCTCTGCTTGCTAATAGTCCAATAGGAAGAGGGGGTCCACTGTAGCTTTAAAGATAAAGTAAGGAAAACTATTAAGGTCTTGCCTCCCAAACATAATGGTATTTCACTGAACAAGTTATGAGTGATAACCACCATAACTATTGAATTATGAATCATACACATACAAGTAAAATGTTTTCTCATATCATTATCAATTTCAACTTTCAAGTGGATGGTCATTTGGATCATTCAACATGTCACAGTGGCGTACTTTACCTCTGCTACTGTTTGAAAAGTTGAAAGTGCTCCGACATTGCCAATTTTATCTGTGTCTTGACGAGTCCAGTCCGTTTTGCATATTCGTCAAATTAGAAAGAATATAGCTACTTCAACCCATGTCTTAAGGTAAACCTAAGGTAAGTGGTATTTCTGTAATCCATAATACTACCATCCAAAGAGGTTGTTCTCTTAAGGGTTAAAGCTGTTGAAAGATATAGAGTAAGATGATGAGTAAACCACATTTTCAGAGTAAGTTAATTCCCAATGTCATTCTCTATTGAATCATCATCAGTACACAGGTCACAGTTTAAAGGCGAGCCTAGATTCCTTTGAACATATCTGTTTTTGCAATTGGCCCTCAACACTGACCCTGTCCAGGACATGGGCCATGTAAGCGCTGGTCTGAAGCTGGAGAGAACGGGTAGCTCCATCAGACCAACTACTGTTGTCCGAGAATCTAGAGCTTCCCAGGACACTCTTAGACAAGTGGACATGCTTTTGAAGAAAATACTGGATCCTGACACTATCCTGACACAATTTTTCTCAACATACAATCATCGGCCGGATCCAATCATGTGCATAAAAAATAACTTAAATGAAAATAAATATCAAATTTGTATTGTGCATGAAGCTCTCTGCATGTGTCACTGAGTTTACACTGGGCCGCCTCGCTAACCCAGCTGCTCAGCCTCACTGGCAATGTGTGTCTCGGCAAGCCTGGCCAAATGGCTTCCCAGCTCACCGCCACATGGCCTTTTCCAGCTTGACTTGGTTCCAGCCTCCCTCCCTCATACTCCCATAGTAAACGTTAGTGTTGAAGAAAACCCAGACTGACATGCTAGACGAGCATTGAGTCTATTTTTGATGGGATGCAAAGCTATACACGCAAAGTGCATCTACAAACATCTTGAAAGGGCAAGGTCTACCACAAGAAAATATAGAACCAAGAGCGAAAGCCCTGGAGGAATTGTAAAACAAATAGCCATGCAGGCTGCAGGGGCGAGGAGGCACATTTACATATTGGCCCTCAAGTGGGACTGCAGCAAAATGTATTTGAATTAGAAAACAATTGAGGGTGATGCTAAGAAGGCTTTATTAATTAAGCATCAACAATGGTAAAATCAATAGATTTGTTATACAGTTAACATAAGGTGCGCCAAGATTTACAATTCAATATCATTCAATTAACTTGCAATTATAGTACTAACACATTTCTGCACGACCAGTAATATGCAAACAGACTCTACCTAAAGAAGTTTGTTTGATTCCTAGAATACTAATTTCTCATATTTAGGCTTTAGATTTTTGGTCAAAGGCAGGGCTACTACCTCTCGGGGGCATGGATCACCTCCTGGTTCCTTGGCTACACCCTCTGGTTGAACTTGGCCCTCATGCTGTACGCAGCTCTTTTTGGTCGGCAAATGGTGCAGGCCTGACTGCTGGGCGTGGCTGAAGGGGAGGTCACGCTAACATACTAGCCAAATATTTATCTGCCCTGCAATAAATCCTAGCTGGATATTCTCCAGGAAGATAATAATGGTCTATCAACTGTTCATCGCACTAAATATTAACAGTTGAAGACCCCTTTCTACACCTACTGCCTGTGTTTGAAATTAAATGAAATTCGTATAACACAGGACAAGTGTGGCTGCAGCACAGAATCTTCCTCAACTTTTTAGAAACACCTCACACATTTCAAACTCTAATTTTCTGAGATTGTGCCATAGATGGGGTGCATACAGGAAAACGATGTGTGTGTGCAAATAAATGCTTATATGCCCACACAGCCGCTCAGGTACAACCCAGCTCACCCACTGAATAACTAGAGGTAACTAGAGGTAACTAGAGGTAAAACATGACCATTTGCTTAATATAATGGCTGCCATAATACAATGTAAACAGGTTATACGATTATTTCACATTATATATCAGGTTGCATATTGCTAAAGCATGACAACAATGTATTTTGACATGGTATTCTTAGAGATGTTAAACGCTGTTCACAATTTATACTACCATAAATTAATCCTGTTTCAGGCAAAACACTTTTGCAAGTACCTTTTGTATTAGCAGCCGGGAGTCCGGGACAATACTGTAGCGACCCTGAGACTCTTTGGGAGTTTGTGTGTTTTGTGTTATGTGTTTGCATTGTGTTACTTTGTTGTGCCGGTTCTATGTGCATGGTTGTGGGGTTTACTTGCCGGTCGGTGTGGGGAGTGGGTCGCCGGGTCGGCTGGGGGCGGGGCTTGGGAGAACAGGAGGGTGGGGGCTTGCACGTGGAAGCGTTGCGGGTGCAGGGGGGTGTGCCGGTGAACCGGTGGTTTTGTGTGTGTATTGGTTTTTCCGGGTTCGGTGACCAGGTTGATAATAAACGGTTAACAAGAACTTGCGACTGGACATTCTTAAGTTACCGGTAGGGTCGCTACACTGGTGTCAGAAGTGAAAACTTTTTTAAAACTTTTATTTATTTATTTTTGGTCCTACTCGACGAGTCGGCTGTAGTTGCTATAGCCGTTAGCTCTGTTTTTTTTTGTTGTCGCTTTACATCAACACCAATAATGTTCCCGGCGGACTGTCGGGTGAAGATAGAGACGGACGACTACGGCGAGGGTGCGTGTGGAGTAGCTTCGGGGTCTCTGGTGACGGGAAGAGCCCAACGGGAACCGGCCGCCGTTGGAATGAAGGGAGATTTTTCCCGCGTGGTGCGCAGCGCCGACTGCCCGTGGCCGCCACAGGACGGCTACAGACATGGCGGCGCCTTTCTCGCATCGAGCCCGGTGTCCATCAAGACGCCTAGATACACCGGTAAGGCTGACTGGGAAGCTTTCCACGCGCAATTTGAACTTTTGGCCGATGCTGGCGGATGGTCAGTGAAGGAGAAAGCGCTGCAGCTTGCGATGTGTCTGTCGGACGAGGCGTTGTCATGTTTGTTGCTGCTTAGCCCAGAGGACAGGGGTGACTATGCTGCCCTAGTGGGGGCGCTGAGGAGGCGTTTTGGACTGTGTGTTAGGCCGGGACTAATGCGCTCAGAACTCTGTAATAGGCGTAGGAAGCCGGGGGAGACGCTGCGGGCCCTGGCCAACGATATCGAGAGCCTGTCTCGGCGAGCATACGCCCACATGCCACCAGCCGTGCAGAGCGAACTCGCTCGGGATCAGTTTCTCCAGGCCCTTTCCCCTACAGAGCTACGCACGCAGACCCAGCTAGCCCACCCGCAGACTTTGCAAGAGGCCCTGGAGATGGCCATAGAGAGGGAGCTGGTGTGGGCTGGAGCCATCGACAGTCATCCAGCTCCTCAGCCGATGGTGAGATCGGCAAGGGAGGGTAATGAGGACTCACAGAAGCCAGCCTGGGTGGACGAGCTCACTGAACTCGTTCGCGCCGTCTCTATGCAGGCGGACCGCCGCTCCCCATCTCGTCCGGGGCAGAGGGTCTGCTGGGGCTGCGGGCAGCCTGGCCACCTGGTCAGACAGTGCCCTAAAGCTGCGAGTGCCCAGGGAAACGAGTCAGGGTCCGCGTAATTGGGGAAACGCGAGGCCCTGCCCCCGTACCCCCACCGTCATCGTCTGGAGGAGCCCACCATCACAGCCGGGGGGGCGGGGCTCCACCCCCCCCAGAAGCAGATGACGCGACCCGGAGCCTGTTGTCGTGGTGGGGCGGACCTGGGCGGGGGACTTTTGTCATATTCCTGTCACTGTGGAGGGGGTGGCCTGTTTGGCTTTAGTGGATACAGGGTCTACTGTGACTCTGGTGAGGCCAGACATTTTGCCAAGCTGGACAGTACTTCAGCCTACAACCGTACAGCTCCGCACGGTCACGGGGGAGAGGGCTCCCATGAAAGGGAAGGGGTTGTTGTCCATCTGCGTAGGGGGAAAGACTGTCCTCCACCCAGTGTGGGTTGCAGCTGTGCAGGACCCCTGTATCCTGGGGCTGGACTTCCTGCGGTGCACAGGCTGCCAACTGGACCTGGAGAAGGGGGCGATTGGCTTCCAAGGAGGGCCCGCAGTCTATATGGCCCCGCCAAACACACCCTACATCCGGCCCCCACCGACAACGGCTCAGATGGAGCAGTCACACGTCCCCGGCGCCCTTCACCCCCTTGCAAAGACCTTCCAACCACCCTGGCTTCCCGATCCCTGTCCATTGACCCAGTCCCCCTTCCACAACCCTCCCCCCTCCTCCCCATCCCCTCATGTCAATGTTGTGGCCCCTGCAGACTGCTCTCTTGCCACCATGGCACCCCCCTCCATGTGCCTGGGCCCCTTCCCCTGCCCTGCCCAGCTCCCCCAGACGGGAGAGGAGACGGTGCTGTCTGCTGTGCGGGCAATATGGCAGGGCCACTGTGATGGACTCGACCCTCAACAGCAGGAGCAGCTGTGGCGACTACTGGCAGAGTTTAAGGACAGCTTCGCCTTGAACGAGAGCGACGTGGGTCAGACGCACCTGGTGCAGCATGAAATCGACACTGGGGATGCCAGGCCCATCAGAATGCGCCCACGTCGCCTGCCCTTGGCCCGACAGGAGGCTGCGGACCAGGCGCTGTGGGAGATGCAGCAGGCGGGCCTCATAGAACCCTCAGATAGTCCCTGGGCAGCAGCCGTGGTGATGGTGCCTAAGAAGGGGGGTAAGTGGAGATTCTGTGTTGACTACAGGCCACTTAACGCAGTAACGAGGAAGGACTCCTACCCCATCCCGCGCATCGATGAGGCCCTAGATGTCGTGGCTGGGTCGTCCTGGTTCTCCTCACTCGACCTCCGCTCTGGCTACTTCCAGTGTCCTCTTGCTCCTGAGGCCAGACCCAAGACTGCATTCTGCACTAGCAGAGGATTGTGGCAGTTTCGGGTCCTCCCTTTTGGCCTCTGCAATGCACCTGCAACCTTTGAGAGGCTGATGGACAGAGTGCTCACTGGCATCCCCCGGCAGCAGTGTATCGTCTACCTGGACGATATACTGGCACACGGGGGCTCCTTCGAGACAGCACTTGCCTCGCTGCGTCAGGTTCTGGAGAGAGTAGCTGCAGCGGGCTTGAAGCTCCATCCCGATAAGTGCCATTTCATGAGGAGAGAGGTAACTTTCCTTGGACACAAGGTGGGGGGGGAAGGCATTAGCACCATGGGGGACAAAGTGCAAGCTGTCCAGGACTGGCCCACCCCCACTGACACCAGACAGCTGAAGAGCTTCCTCGGACTGGCGTCTTACTACAGGCGCTTTGTGAGGGGCTTCTCCTGTGTGGCCGCTCCCCTGTTCCACCTGCTACAGAAGGACAGGGAGTTTGTGTGGGCAGAGGATTGCCAGTCTGCCTTCGAGACCCTCAAGGGAGCTCTCACCAAAGCCCCGGTGCTCTCCCCTCCTGACCCTGCCCTGCCTTTCATCCTGGACACGGACGCTAGTAATGTTGGCAATGGCGCCGTGCTGGCACAGGAGGGGCCGGAAGGGGAGCGGGTGGTGGCGTATTACAGCAGGACATTCAACAAAGCTGAACGCCGCTACTGCGTCACTCGTCGTGAGCTGCTGGCCATTGTTAGAGCCGTTCGTCACTTCAAATATTACCTCTGCGGCCTGCGCTTCACGGTAAGGACTGACCACTCCGCGCTCCAGTGGCTCATGTCTTTCAAGGAGCCAGAAGGGCAGGTCGCACGGTGGATCGAGGAGCTGCAGTCCTACAGCTTCAGTGTGGTGCACAGGGCAGGGGCTCGCCATGCTAATGCAGACGCTCTCTCCCGACGCCCCTGCAGTCAGGATGGCTGCCGCTACTGTGAAAAGAGGGAGAGCCGTGAGAAGGAGCTGCGGAGCCAGGGCGAGGGATGTTCTGCAGTGGAGGTGGTGTCCCCGGTCTGCTGTGAGCTCCGGGAGGTCGACACTACAGAGTGGAGACGGCAGCAGGAGGAGGACCCAGACCTTCGACCAGTGCTCCAGTGGGTGGACCTACAGCAGCGGCCCCCCTGGGAAGACGTGGCCGTCCTCTCCCTGGTCACCAAGGGACTGTGGGCTAAGTTTGAGGCCCTGCGGCTGTGGGATGGCGTGCTTCAGCGGGCCTGGAAGGAACCTGCCACCGGAGAAGTTAGGTGGCAGGTCGTGGTGCCTCACTCTCTGCGTGGGGAAGTGCTCCAAGCGGTCCATGGTGCTGTGGGCTCGGGGCACTTTGGGGTGTCAAAGACCCTGCGTCGCCTCCGCCTTGGCTTCTACTGGGGGCAGCACAAAAGGGACGTTGAGGACTTCTGTCGCCGCTGCGATGGCTGCACAGCCCGCAAAGGCCCCGCTGGGAGGTCCCATGCCCAGCTACAGCAGTGCCCTGTGGGGTTTCCTATGGAGAGGATTGGGGTGGATGTGGTGGGCCCGCTACCCTGTACAGAGAGGGGGAACAAGTACGTCCTCACAGCCATGGACTATTTTACTAAGTGGCCGGAGGCGTACGCTCTGCCTGACCAGGAGGCGGAGACCATAGCGGACGCTTTAGTCGGGGGGATGATAAGCCGTTTTGGGGCAGCGGAGTCCATCCACAGCGACCAGGGCAGAAATTTCGAATCCCGTGTCTTTGCGGCTTTATGTGGCAGGCTGGACATGCAGAAGACCCGTACTACCCCCCTCCACCCCCAGAGTGACGGCTTGGTGGAGCGGTTTCATCGCTGTATGGAGCAGCAGCTGGCCATTGTCTCGGCTAGGCATCAGCGGGACTGGGACACTCATCTGCCTCTGGTACTCATGGCCTACAGGTCAGCTGTCCAGGAGTCGACGTCCTGCACGCCTGCTCTGCTGATGTTGGGCAGAGAGCTCCGCACCCCGGCCGACCTGGCGTTTGGCCGGCCGCCCGATTCTCCCCCTGTTCCTCCTGGCCCAGAGTACGCCAGGAGACTCCAGGACCGCCTGGAGACGGCTCACTCCTTTGCCAGGGGCCAGCTGCTGAGCGCAGGGGTGAGGCAGAAAAGGAACTATGATGTACGCTCTCGTGGCAGGCACTTTGAGGCTGGGGAGCTGGTCTGGACCTACAGCCCGCAAAGAAAGAAGGGAAGATGCCCGAAGCTCGATAGCGAGTGGATTGGGCCATGCAGGGTCCTAGAGAGGATGGGGGAGGTGGTGTACCGGGTCCAGCTACCACCTCGGGGAAGGAGGGTGGCCCTCCACAGAGACAGGTTGGCCCCTTATCGAGGCACTGCCACCCCTCAACCTGCTCCCGCGAGCCCTGCGGCTCCCCGCACCGGTGCAAATGGGCCCCAGACACGCCCACCTCAGTGTTCTGGTCCTAGGCCCCCACCGGACCCTATCCCTGTCCCCCCTCCCTGTCAATCGCCACAGTCAGCAACTTGGCCCCCGGCCCCGCCCCTCCCTTTCCCCCTGCCCCCCCCTGGGTCTGATGCTTGTGGGCCCCTCTCGGCCTCAGGCACTTCTCCCCAGCCCCCCGCAGCCCCAACACGGCCTC
>OOFH01060956.1:0-10263 GCA_900323355.1 Merlangius merlangus | reverse complement strand
AATGAGCGAGCACAAATCCATTGTTACAACTGCTCAAATCTGCTCCTGCAATTCTCAGCTGTGGGTTTTTTTGCAGGTAGTTTTGCAACACGTCTAGGTGGTAAATGTGTAGCAAAAGTATTCGTAGCCGTAGCCGTAGATGCCAGATGCCGTCCGTGGGCGGGACAAAACACTTCCGCCCATAATTTCCTAATCCAAGGAAAGTCACCGGCAGGGATGCATTTCTCAAATTACACTGGGACCCACCGCGCGCCAGCCATCGGTGCTATAAAGATCGCAGCACACTCTGCGCGGGATACGTTTCTTTCTGGAGAAGTGAAGAGGGCATCCTACTGAACAGAGGCGGGTATCCTACATTATGTTAAATGAAATGACTTAGTTCAAGTGAATTCCCCCCAAAGTATTGCATTAACATGCCGCAAATGTCCTTCAATGTATTTTAATGGTTGCCATAACATAAGTTCAGAAATGTCTTGGATGCATGCTGCGCCACCTGTGTGATGTTGCCAAAAAAAGATAAAATAGTTTGAATCCCCCCCATCGCCCAAATGATTCGACAATGTTTTAAGCCAGGGGTGGCCAACCTGCGGCTCGCGAGCCGCATGCGGCTCTTCAGTTCACATCAAATTTTCTGTTAAATATTATGTAACGGGCCTCATTCAAGCAGCCTCCATTATGTGACGACGGAGAAGTAGGACACAGGGTTGATCTCCATACGAGCACTTTTATTTTCTCAGTGACCCATCTGTGTCACACAGAAACAGTAGGGGGCGCAACCGTCAGATTCACTTGTGGAAACCAATTATCCGGTTGACGTCAGACCACCGGAAGCATTTATAATATAAACGTTTACAAAATCTCAATAAAAAACACAGAAATTAAACATACAAAGAAACCTCTAATGGGAAATGTACATACAGTGACCCACCTGTGTCACACAGAAACAGTAGGGGGCGCAATCGCCGTCAGATTCACTTGTGGAAACCTGAACACAACGTGGTCGGATGAAATATCAACGGGCATCCCACACATCAGCTGACGCTACCCCCCACCCTCGCAATGTGCATTGTCATCCAAAACACATTTCAATGACAGTATGGTGACAATATATACAATTAAACAGAATAATATCAACATATGACAAAGGAGCCACGAGGAGCGCGACTTACCGAGTTACAGACACAGCGCGAACTTCCAAGACTTTTCAAAATAAAAGCACAAACACCACAACGGGTAATACAGTAAAACTGAACCAATAAATGAATTGGGGCGGAATCTATAACGCAACATACAACACTTGTTACATATATATATATCATTTTAATAAACAGTTTAAATATAATATAGGCTTTTTTTTAATGTTGTCCAACACCTGTTAAATAATAGCCTTTTACCTTGACAGCGGTGATTATTCATCCGCTGCCAATGAATTATTGAAAAATCATTCACCCCCCGAGGTTGTGATGCGCCCATGCAAGTGAACGTATTTTACTTGTATAAAGGAATCCCGTTTTTTCTTCCTCTATTCATTTTGTTTGGTTTGATCAAAGACGGTTTGGTATCTTTGGTTTAATGTGGGGGATAATCCTCACTCCAGGACAGGAGGTGGCGGTATTGCATCTGTAGGTGCTGCCTGCCATAAAACGGGAAAAAAGACGAAGAAGAAGCTTGCGAGAGACGAAGGCCATAGAGAGCAGGTTAGTATTTGGTGTTCCTGATTTAATAACGTGATTTAATAATAATGATAACGAGGGTGGTGGAGTGATAATTGCACAGATGATATCAGTAATGCATGTTATTTCTGACAGACCTCTGAAATTAAACTGTCCGGTCCTTGAGCCAGTCGGCATACTTTTTAACCGCTGACCACATTCTGGTTAGCATTCCCTTGAATATACCGGTACGTGTACGAGCACCTGCCTGTGAGTAATGGAAACAAACAGGTCAGACTGAAAGTTTACAAAAAATAATTGATGGAATTGTACAGATAATTCAATTCAATGTATGTGTAGCATAGATATATACTTATGTTTCCGTATTGACATTTTCTGACAGAGAAAAGCGCGCATATGACAGCAGTGCGAAACACGGTGCGATCGCTGCTCTGTATTGGCATTCTCTCTCACGCTCTCTCACGCACACGCACAGAGAGAGAAAGAAAGAAGCGCGCATATGACAGCGCACGTGCGCCCCCCCATAGCGCATAATTTTATAGCGCTGCTCCGTATTGGCGCACACACACACACACACACACACACACACACACACACACACACACACACTCCTTGCAAACCTATGTGAAACACTGCACTTTATTCCAGATTCAAGGTACACACACAATAGTTTCCAGCACTAACACAAGCTCACTGAAACAAATATGATATGATCTAATTGGAATACAGTGCCCCCTCCCCCATTTATCAATATGCCAGATATGTTTTTAGTACAACTTTTAGAACAACTTGAAATTTACACCGTGATGCTGAGCTGAATTTTCATTTTTCTGCATTCATTCAGGTTCATGATGGCGGCGAAAATTAGAGGTAAGTGTACATTTGCAAACTTAAAGGATAGTTCACCCAAAAATGAAATTTCAGTCATTATTTACTCACCCTCAGGTGGACTAAGGGCTGGGAGAAGTTTCAGAGTCCTCCGTGGCTTCTCTGAGTTACAGGGGGTCTCGGCATAGCAGTACATGGTTGCAAATGGATACCAACTGTCTTCATACCAAAAAGACACGCCAAAAAACATCCAAATACCTCCATGCTGCTCGTACGTAATGTCCGTCTTGTATTGAATTCGAAATTGTCACAAAAAAATTACAATTTCGAATTCAATACAACAATTTCGAATTCGTCCAACAGGGAAGCTCCGCTTCCCTGTTGGACGAACTGGGAAGAGGAGCTTACAAACAAGCTTGAAATATAGACTAGATAGCATTTTCATTTTTGGGTGAACTATTCTTTAAGTCATAACCTAGTATTTACAGTAAGAAGAATAAATTAGACATATCAGAAGTGATGTTGAAGTAAGGTAAACAATACAGTATGATTTCTGTATTCATCTTTGCACTAGTCTCTGCTGGTTTCACCTTTCTATTTGCTTCTCTTTTTGTCTGTGACCATCTTGACAGTTTTTCACATCGCTGAATTAAAAAAATAGTTTATATTTAAATGTTTTTCTCTTTTGTTGTCAACAGAACAAAAATCAACGGAGAGGCCAGGACACAGTGCTCCAGGCTTTCTTCGAGAGGGGAATGACCCGAGTGGGGTCACCACTCATTGCAGAGGCTTCCCCTCTGCAACTGGTTTGGAAACCAGTATAATAGAGGTCTGGTTTATTTTCTACCAATTCTCAAAATTATGAGTAGTTAAGGGGACAGTTCAGGTTTTTTGAAGTGGCGTTGTATGGGGTACACATGTCCCATCAGTATAATATCTGCAATATATATATCTATCTATTCTCCTTGAGTCCTCATAGAACCACACACTTGAAAAAAAATGTAACTATCCCTTTAACTATTATAAGTTTGAGAATAGCTCATACTGAGAATAGCTCATACTGACATGAAGAAATTGTGTATTTCTAAATATTTTACACAGGTCATAACGAAGGTAAAATTTATTTTTTCTTTCAGAACTGGATTGGGAATAACAAGAGGGCTATGAAGCCCTCAAATCCACCGAAGCCGAAACTCCTGACGAGGGATTTGTCGGCATATAATCTGTTCTGCAGGGATGTCTTGAAAAAAAAAAGTCATTTTGACATACAGCTCTGGAAAGAGTAAAGAGACCAAATATTCTTAATAAATCAGCTTCTCTACATGTATGTCAGCCATCGATTCCAGTGTCTATTGAACTCCAACACAAGCACCTCAGTCTACTTAGCTGATAACCTGAACCAAAACACATTTAATGAGGAAGAAAGATTATAAATAAAAAAATAAAAAAACACTGCTGCGATTAGAAATTGGGATTCTTCCACCAATGTTGATTTCTAAACTCTTCCTAGTATAAAAAGTAGTGTTGTGTTGTTTTAAAATGAATATGAACTTTCTTTGCATTATACAAGGTCTGAAAACCGGTTACCATTTTCTGCTAATAAGTGCTCTAAATGATAATATTTTTATTTCCAATTTGGAAGAAATGTTGTCAGTAGTTTATAGAATTGAAACAACAGTGTCCATTTTACTCAAACACAGTTATGAACAGTAAAACCAGAGGAACGGATCATTTTGAAGTGGTCTCTTAATGTTTTCCAGAGCTGTATATTATATTTTCTATCTCTATGTTTTAGCTTTATTCTCTTTTATTGTCTGTGTTGTGTGTCTGTTGTTGTGTTATGTTTTGCTAAGGACCCAGAGTCCGAAATAAATATATATAGATATTGTAGTAGCCATAATTCATAGATATGTAATAAAAAATAAAGAGTTGGAGACTTGGATTGTATTTTATTATTTCTAAGTTTGTATTTAAGATTTATGTTCTATATCTATAGTGCAGAGTTGAGAGAGATTACGGCACCGACTGCCTCAGTTTGGATGAGAGCGGTGAGAGGGAGCACAGTTTTTCTACCGAGTGATAGATGTAAATAGTTTTTTCCTTCAGTAAAGTTTTTGTTTTGAAACGGATATACTGTAAGAAACCCTGCCTTTCATCTTCTCACGTTGCTTTGACACCATGAAGGAAAGCCACAACATATATATTGGGAATTCTGTATTTTCTTCATTTAACAGAGAAATGTTAGTAACTGCATAACATTACTATCCACGTTGCATGTTGAAAAGGTTTTACAGGAGTTGTTTTGGAACTTTGGTCTAACAGCTATAGTCTAGATACTTGTACTTGAGATACATTTTCTGTACACGTCTTTGCTGTGAGCAAAGACGTGTACAGATTAATGATCTAAACTTTTTTCCCAGGTACCCTAAAAGACGTAAAAGGGTGGTCCAGTTTAGATCAAGAAGCCAGGGAGAAGTACCAGCAAGAAGCAGCAGCTTTAAAAGATTCTACCACACCGGACTTTAGTGCTGAAATGAGGGCCCTGAAAATTCAGAGGCACCTCAAGCAGCTTAAATTTGAGGTTTGTTAGAGTTGAGTGAGTTGTTGTGGCCCTGTTTAAATACAGTAACACAGAACATGATTTGAGTGTTAGTGAAGTTCAGTGGTAAAATTTGCTTGGATAGATATTTGCTAAGAGTCAATTTTTGAGAGGAAGATTTTCAATTAATTTCTTTGCACCTTGATTTTCTTTAATATTCTAACATTTGCTCTACTGATCCTGTTTTAGTATGATATGTATTTTTTATTTTGTTGTGGCAAAGGTATCCAAACTGGAGGAGTTGGGTGTGGAAACTGCTGCAGTAGCTGTCGACTGCCTGAATCCTGTACACTAACTACAGTGATTCAGGTTTCCAGCAAAAATGCTGCAGCCTTTCTTGAAGAAACAGACACTACAAACAAGTTTGCGCTAAAAAAGTCAGGTAATAGCCTATATATAAACTAAATTTTTTTGTGTCTTGTCTTTACAGTATATAAGCATTGTCTTCACTATTAAAGGGGAACTATGCAAGTCTGCTCGCTTTTCTGCTGTTTCGGTTAGGCTCCTCTCGGCCATGTGCATCTGTTTACAACAAAGCCGGCGAAAAGTGGAAAACGTTATATAACATATACAACGTTACGGCGCATGTGTTTGTGTAGTCTTAACCATGAACACAAGAGTACGGTGCATTTGTGTTGCGCTGTGCAGAGACCAAAGCTGGGACACCGGGGCGGTGGCCAGGTACTACACTGATGTTACAAGGTTGGTTTTCAGCCAAGACGCCAGGTGGAAGACAGAGCGCCTCCGTTCTCACTCGTCACAAGTCATGTAGTTAACGATCACAATTACTTCACAGCTTTTTAATTAAGGTAAAAATGTAGCAGCGCCACGGGAGAAATCCTGCTTAGTTCCTCTTTAAATCTTAACTTTCATCTTTCCACTGTATGTTCCATCATGCAGCTGCTGCTCCATGAGCAGCAGCTGCACGATGGACGATGGAATGACTACTGTCTCAAACATGTTTTGTCACTTAGGTCGACTGGATTAATCCAACCTGTGTTTAAATTGGTTTTGAAATCAACATGTTCTGTTTACATATGTTTAGCAAGCTGCTCTTCACCATCTCCTCCTGTGGAGTCTCTCCATGACCTGGTAAAGAAGGTCCAGGAGTTGTTCAACCAGAGATACAGTAAGTTCTCTTTCCTGCAAAAACAATAAACTTAACAAATTTAACAATGGGCAAATCCAGGACAGCAATGATTTTCAGCACAACAGCAATAATCAAAGTCACTGAGATCACCTTTTCCTCAGTCTGATACATTTGATACAGATGTAACCTAGCCCTGACCTCTATGCTGTATACTTTGTCTTTAATGATTTTATATATATATTGAAATATGTAGCAGGTCTTTCTGAGTGTTTTGCTTATTTTCTTTATTCTTTCTCATGCGAATATCTGTTGACTTTGTATGTTATATGAAATGCTCCAGGTATAACATATACCTGTTGGAAATGTGTTATGCTGGGCACAATACCTTAAAAAAGCATACCTTCATAGATTTTCAGCTTCTCAAAAGTGAACTTGACCTAATGGTTTTGATTTTATCTTGCAAAGTTGCTGCAGGTGGCTCTGGTAGACTGCCGTACCAGGCACTGTCTAACCAGACATTGGAGATAGCTGTTCAAGGGCTGCCAAATGACCTCACACTGAGGAAACCAGCATTTTATGGACCCAAACAGCTGGAGGTCATCTTGAAGGCAGCAGATGAGATAGTATTCCAGATAAGTACGTTTTCTAAGTTTGCCTCTGGCTATTACAAACAGTAGTCCATTAATTATATCTGACTTTACCCTTCTTAAATGTGTTCCCTGTGTCACCAGAACAACCTCAAGTGGATGCAGCCCAACTTGTACCACAAGGTATGATCAGTGACAGCTTCTTAAAATTGTGGTGAATTATGATAGTGTACATTAATCAACATTTTAAATGTGATTTGGACACTTGCTAAAAACAGTGTGGAAAGTCAGCCCTAAAAATCGGATATGAGAAGGAATCAGATTTGCCTGCAGTCTGGCCTTAGACTGGCAACCTTTCCAGGCTGTACACCACATGACAGATGGGATTGGTTCTAGCCCTCCTGAAACCTTAGGACAAGCAGCGCTATACCTAAGTGTTGCAGAACTTGATTCAATGGAGTAATAAAAGTAAAAGCAATATGTGTATAACTTTATGCAACATGTTTAACTGAAGATTGTTGTGGTTCTTTGACCTCAGTAGGGAAAGAGACTGAACTACCACCACTACTATCTATGGACACCATGGAATGTACACTAAAAGTTAAAAGAGATGCTAATGCCTAGTTTCTGTAGCCTGTACAAGCAATACCTTGAACCCCCCTCTTTTGTCAACCATCTAGACACATCACAACCCAGCACCGTTGAGATGGACACAAATGCTATGCAGAACCAGAAAATATCTTAAATCGGCAAATATACACAATTCTATTAAAACATTTACAAGTTATATGACTTTTGTTTGATTATGTATATTTTTTCATTGTGTCTTTGTTAATTTAGTTGAGGATGCTGGTGGTTGTCCTCAGACAGTGGACGAAATATTTGCATCCATGTTTGACGACGGTAAGTGCCTAACAAAACTAGAAAAAGGAATATTAATCAGTTATTATAACGCTTAAATTTAGGATATCCCTTTCTTTTGTGGCCTTTTTATGTGTTAGTTTTTCTCAATTGCTAAAACCCGAAACCCCATTCTCTGAACCAGATTCTCCCTGTGGCCTTAACTCATTTTTTGAATCAAACTCCTTTTTGGCCAAACTTGAAACACTGTTCAAGTACTTTTTTTTTGCAAAACCTTAAAACACATTCTCAGTCACTGCACACTGTGAGACACTTGTGTTGCAAAATTATAAACACTAGTGGCAGCAAAATGTAATGTCACATCGATTTATTTATTTTTTGATCGCAGAACTGATCAAAATTCAGGAGTTGCCGTGAAGGAGGAAGGCCGGCGAGACGCGAACTTCCTGCCTTGTTTTTAATGAAAGTTAAAAAATGCGGTTAAATGTACTGGTATGACACTGCTGCTACGGCAGCTATGGAGTAGAGATCTGGGGCTGGACCGGGGGAGAACTGGGCTGCCGCTCGCCGAGAGGGAGCTGCTGAAACCAGCAAGCACTGAGAGCCGGGCTGCACTGTTGCTGCTGGAGAAGCAGGTCCGTACGTGGAGCTGATCCATGTGAATGGGCCCTTAACACAGACGCATCACAGCACTGCGCCTCGGCTGACGCATCCACAGGTTGCACATTAGTCTACTGTCTGACAAAAACCAGGCTGCAGTCGGGATTTTCCTTTCCTTATCAGGCGAAAAGTAACAAATTACTTTTTTTGAAAAATAATTGTTACTGATTGCTCAATGCGTTACGTTACACGAAAAAAGTATTTAAAGTACTAACTCGTTACTTTGTAACACGGTACCCACAACACTGGTTCTCAGGCTAACCGATTTGCGGTGAAGTACTCAGATGATACCATAATCTTCAATTTGCTCACAAACAACTCAGACAGCCACAAAGTAGCTGTCGGTTAGTTTTATAGACTGGTGTGACACTGTACATCAATACATGCAAACATGTTGAGTTGCTGCTTGAGGTGACAGGAGTCCTGTGGCCATAAATGTCAACAACATCACACAGGTCGCCTGTGTCAAGTACTTCGGTGTGCACGTAGACAGCGACCTCAGCTGGCACCCTCATGTGGCAGGTGTGTGTGCCAGAATCCATCAGCGCCTCCACTTTTTGACTTTGCTTGTTCGGTGTCAGCAGTAACATCATGAACATCTTCTACTGTGCAACCATTGGGTCTATCCTTAGATGCAGTATCACATCCTGGTTTGGTAATCTTACAGTCAAATCCAAAATCTCAAATATATAGTAATCAGGTGAAGACAGCCAGCAAAATCAAGGGTTCCCCTGCCCCACTCACTCAAGTTCTTTTTTAGCAGGCCACCATCAGGCAGGCAAACACTATTTGATTTTTATAGAAAAGCCAGGAATTAGGGAATCCAGTTTGAAGGTTTTGAGAAAATGGGTGGAGGTACCAAGGAATGTGTTTTAGCAACTGAGAAAGTTTACAATGTAATGCATTACAGTGTGTGCAGTGTGATGATTACACTACTCTTGTCTTCATGTCTGTGTACATGGTACATAATGAGTAGTATGTAAAGCAAATACATCTGCACATTATCTACATCTGTATAATTAGGTGAAGCAGCAAAGCCCCCACATTCCTCTGCTGAGGTAGCTATAGCTGAAGCTTCAACGGTTATCGAAGGTATGCATTTCATCTACATATCTATTTAAGTTTATGGTAGTGATGAGATTATGGAAGAGAACTACTATAAAACAAATACTTGAAGTAACAATAAATCCAAGTATGTATCATGTTATAGTCATGAAATAGTAGAATGAACTGATACTTATGTGGTTTACATTCAAAGGTACAAGCGATGTCTGCAGTGTGTGTGGAGCAGATTTTTTTGACCCGGAGAAGAACCGCAAGAAGAAGTGGCGATCATGGTCACAGTGCTGTGTGTGCAATGGATGGTCACACAATGCGTGTGGGTTCAAGAGGAAAATGTGTGCTAAATGTCACCAGTAAATGATTTTCATTGCTCACATCAAAATTGTTTCCTGTTTTTCTGGCATTTATGACAATATTTACTTAAGCAGTAAAGTGCTTAGGCTTAAAAAGTACTTAAGTATTTTTTTAAATAATGTTATTTTAGCATTTGTGCACATCTTCAAATAATGGGAGAGTCCATGAGTAGTATATAAGAAGGTTGATTCACAGACAGTGTGTTTAGAGCTAAACTAACTATAATAGCACTTGACAGTGTACGTTTTCGTGAACACTGGATTACCTCGCATTTCAACATAAAATAGCGTGTTACACACACACACGCACAATGCATTTCGCTGCTAAAACAACCCAAAAAAATATTGCCTCAAATATTACTTTCAAAACATTGGGCAAAATGGAATATCTTTTTATTTGGGCTGCTTTTAGGACATTTTGGGTGGATTTTGAACGGTATGTGGGTAAGACGTTTTTTGCAGGACCTGGCAACCCTGCCCTGTTGCCCGAGGTGCTGAAATGCTCTGGAAGAGATCTGGATCCATGGCCAAAAGACTTGTATGACACACA
>OOFH01060946.1:0-10000 GCA_900323355.1 Merlangius merlangus | reverse complement strand
ATGCTATTTTTGCAAAACATCACGTATGTGTACAGTCCCATTCAACTCAATGATTTATTTTGTGTGAAAAAATCACAATGAACAATCGTGTGAACAAGTTGTTAGTCAGTGCTCTCCGTCACCATGGACAACAAGGCTAATAATGACGCCATGGCATATAATACCAATTTGTGCCTTATATAATTATTTACTTCGCAAGAAAGAAATGTTTATCGGTAGAATGCCCTTTAGTGGCAGAACGTTTTACAACCACATGCCGATAGTGGCATTGGCAATTCATAAGCCTCTGTTCAAAGTGTATAGCTGCATAGTAAATATAACAATGGGCTCAATATGAGCATTAAAAATAATAAGAAATTAAAGTTGGAAGTAACGTTATCATTAGTAGGGTAAAGCTACTAGGGCAGTGATTGCAGAAATAGTCTCACTAACAACCAACAAGAATGAGTGTCTGCACTTGCAGAATTTCTCGGTTCTGCACCGTTATGGTGCCCCATGTTTGGATGAACGTCTGTTGGGGGGGTGTGGGTGGAAATCCAGGCTGATCCGTGTGGGGAAACTGATGTGAGACAAGTGATGAGGATGGTCCCCATGCTAAGATTACCCTGACTAAGTTAAATCGGTCTCCATTTAGCCATAGTCAAATGAGAAGCATTGTACCAGCAGTTAGTTAGCCAAGATCCATGAAAGCTGAGATTGACTAGTCAGTAAAGTGTGGGCAATGGGCTATTTGAGAAAGAAATTGCACGGTACTTCTTGTTGACTGGGTAAACTGAAAGCCAGAGCACTCCTTTAAGCTCAGAAAGCTGCTGTGACAATGTGAAATGGTTTGGAATTTGTTCCAGCCATTTCCACCTTTCATAAACATGAAAAAATAATTACTTCTGTATCTTGTGTTTCGTGTCATAAAATATATCTCACCTTGTGGTCTTCAGTAAGACACTAGGATCCTTGGGTTAGGGAGACTTTTAAACTTGTGAGAACATTTGTGAGAACTGAGACAACCATCATTGCAGAGCGGGTGTCTTGTTTCAAGACAATACTCTTTGATCTATAGCAGGGCTGTACCCTAAAAGTCAACTGAGTGAATCGTTGTTTAGAGCCAGGAGTCGACTCAAATTCGTTCAGTCCAACAATCAAAGGTTTTCCATTACATATTAATCATGGAAAAGAGAAAATAATGATTACAGGATAACTAATGCTTCATGAGGTGACGGGGGCTTATTTCATGTTTTTATGAGAGACCAACAAATATACAAAAGAAAAACCTTGACTGGTAAGTGCCGTCACAGGGAAAACATTATCTGGACCATTATTGTAAAAAGCTGTGGTTGGGCTAATCATCTTATCAAGTTTACTCTGTTTTTTGTATGCAATTGATTACGGTGATTGTGTGCAAAACAAGGACATAAATCAACAGAACTTTAAGTCAAGGACTGTAATGATCTTGTCAAACCGTTCATTTTGACAAGAACTCAGTTAATTTGATATTCACACTATTAAATTGATCTTAAAGCGAGGAACTAATAGGACAAGCAGTGATTCTCAGTTAGCTGAACCTGAAAAGCCCGAACTATGGCGTTAAAGCACGGAAAAGGAGAAGTGATCCCCAGTCAGGCTCTGGCTGTTAGCTCCGCTAGACCCCAGGTTAGATCCTAGGTTAGACCCTAGACCCCATGTTAGACCCTGGACCTCAGGTTAGAAACCAGGTTAGACCCCAGAGCGGTATTTCATCAAAGTTGTTAACGACGGCGACGCTTGGTTGATTAAGCCCAATTAGAACTAATGCCAACTTCCATTTGAGGCTAAAGCCCTTCCGTCAACGCAATTCAGGTTAGTTCAAATCAGGCTACAATATCGTGTCCTACGCACGCTCATGAGATACAGTATGTAACCCGCCCAGAACCGTGAATGTCAAATCAGGAATCAAATGTCCGAAAAGGACAGAGCGGGATCTTTTCTAGGGGCTAAAAGAAACTGCTTACAGAGGTCTATGAGGAGTACAAGTAGCCTGGCTCCGCCCCCCTAACTACTTCCACTCAATTTTATTTTCCCTTCAGTGCTACGTTTGGGTCTGTGGTATATTAGTGGGTTGTCCAATTTTTGTGCGTCCAATCAGCAAACAGAGGAAGTGGCTGAGAACAATGAGGTTAAAGTCAGCTCTCCTTGATGGACATCTTCATGCACAGTGTTTGGTTTGTTTACAGCCTGCGTGCAACGTGATTCCCGGCTAAAGGTTAGCGATTGGTTATGGCGGCTCCAGAGTGGCACTGGGCAGATCCAATAGTTTTTAACTTCAGCAGACACCTGCCTTCAAGTAAATTAACGTTTGTCAATTGATTAGGTCCAGACTCTAACTGTGCAAATGAAATGAAGTACGAGAGTCTGGTAGGACCAGGCTAGAGTACATGCATATAATAACTCAAAAAGAGAACACCGTAACCAATGATAAAAACAGGGAGGCTGCCTGGCAAAAAAAATGGCAGATCTGTTGAATGTGTAATTATTAAGCTTAACATATTTTAATTGAATATTGACCATGGTTTTGTAATCGGGAAGATAATCGAGGTAACGTGTCGGACTTGCACCTGGTCGTCCGGGGTTCAATCCTCACACAATTAGTAATTTAGGAAGGATTACTGGTGAAATCAAAGAACTTTTCATGCCATATTTTCCATTTCTTTGAAGAGATAGGGCTGGTAAATGCAGCAAGAAAAAAATATTCTTAATTGACTAACCATAGTATTTATCTCAACAGAAGTGGTCTCGGATGTCTGCCTTAACACCTAAGCACAGCCACATCTATTGGCTCTTCGTTTATAAAAGGGCATGCCATTCTTGCAGATGTTTGTTTGCTCTAACAGGGACATAAGTGGTGCTGCTTGTATACCATAGACCTCTTGGGAGGCCCATCCTACCAATAAATTCATACATTCAATTCACCTATTAATAAACTCACCTGAAGGGAATTTATGTGTCTGACAATTTCCCATGCAGCAGTGTTCCCTATCAGTAACATTAATAAAATTAACTTTACCAAGTTATATTTGGGTTCTGGGGAAATTGTAAGACATTATAGAAAAAGTAAATTGATAGGCCTACCTTCTCTGACATAGAGAATTACAAAAATAAGCCAATGCCAAAAATTCTATCGCATTCTCGGGGCGCGAACTCGGGCCACCCGCACCACAGTGTTAGACCACTCACCCAACTGATGGTTCCAGGAATGCGGTAGTACACATAGATTAGTATGAAATCTTGTTGAGAAAATATCCACGATAACATGCAATTCATTTAATTATTTTATTTGCAATCATTTAATCCTAATTGAATCGGCTGTTTGTACTTCATATATGTAAATTTGACAGATTTTGGTCTTTTACTTGATAAAATCGTGAGGGCTTGGCGGAGCCTTCTGATAGTACACTCGTTCCCGACAGATGAACTCTCTGAAACACCGCTCAAATAAGCCCGGCAGTTAGCCTACTACCGACCAGGTTAGTTTGGTCGGATAAATTCCCATGGTTACTTAGCGGAGAGTCCCTTTAGTGACGTTAATGGATCAGAACTCTCACTGAAAGTAGCAAGCTGTGGCGAAATAAGCTCAGCTTTGCGTTTAGCTTGGTTGATAGATTAGATCCCAGGCTAGACCCCAGGTTAGACCCTCCCCTTGACCTTCGGTTAGACCCCAGGCTAGACTAGATTAGACCCTAGACCCCAGGTTAGACCCCAGGCTGGACCCCAGGTTAGACCCCAGGCTGGACCCCAGGTTAAACCCAAGGTTGGACCCCAGAATAGACCCTAGGTTAGACCCCCATGCTAGACCCCAGGTTGGTTATGAACATAGTTTTTTGTTGACTTTTTGGTTGGATTCAGCCTTTAAACATGTAATCACGTTGCTTCCACTTCAGTTACCCAGTAACAGTACTGGCAGTACCACTCGGTTTAAACTGGCCAATCGAGTGGCCAGGGGAACATTGTCCCCATAAACCTGTGGTGATATCAAGTTGTTGGATTACTTCCTGTGTCAACTATGACAACTTTCTGCCTCTCCAGACAGTGTTGCCGGCTCCTCCCTGCCAGCACTGCTTGCCCACGTTCCTCCGCGTCAGGCAGTGCGGCCCTGGCCTAAAGACCTCCGACTCTATGAGGAATACAAACTGCGCAGGAACGAGCTGCAGCGCCGCAGCATCGACCGCCGTCGTGAGCGGGAGAAGAGCCTGCCCCAGCCACTGCTGGCCGACCTGGTGAGAACATCTCAAAGGCCTGCTGTTTCATATCATATTTAGTTTGTATAATGTTGCATATGAGAAATTAAACTCTTTCACGTCCTGAAATATTATCTCCAGGTTAGAGTACAGATGTTAGTTTGTGTGTCTTTTGTATGTGTTGTCGCAGGTAAAAGTGCAGGTGTCTGTGTTTGTCTCCCAGTGAGATTTCAGATGTGTATGTGTGTGTGTGTTTGAGTGTGTCCCAGGTAAAAGTGCAGGGGTCTGTGTTTGTCTCCAGGTGAGAGAGCGAAGAGAGAAGACCAGACTGAGAGTTGCCCGATGGAGGGCCAAAAGAAAACTACAAGCTGGCCTCAACCAGGCACAGGTACTATTACTTCTACTATTACTACAATTGCTGCTACTATTCATGCTACTGATGCTGCTACTACTAGTACTACTGCTGCTAGTACTACTGATGCTGCTGCTACTACTACTACTAGTGGTACTACTGCTACTACTACTACTACTACTACTACAACTATAACTATTAGTACTAGTGACTAGTTTGTACCATTGATGCAATCATAAATTGGTTGCCATATTAACCAGGCAGAGGTTATTATTACGACCACTGTCACCAATACTATAACTCGTATAACTTTTACTACTACAACAGCAATACTAGTATTCTTAGTAGACTACTGCTTGACAATATGAAAAGATAAATTGCTACCGAATAAACAGAGAATAGGCCAAATTGAAGAGGTGAGTGAAGAAGAGATCTTGGCATAAAGCCAGGAAAAACCAGTAAAGCAGCTGATACTGCTGCTCAGCGCTCCGGACGAACCAGAGCAGGAGACTCACTAGTCCTACACCTTCTACCATGGGAGACAGGACAGAAGGTTTGGACTGTTGATACACTGTTGAATGTGTGGTCTACTGGAACGTCTCCACTCAGACTGTCTGGTCCAGCATACACAATGTTGACTCTATGGTCTCCTACTAGGACTTCTCCACTCAGACACTGTCTGGTCCACCATACACACTGTTGACTCAATGATTGTATTACTAATACTGCTAGTATTACTACTACTGTAACAAAGTACTACTGTATTGGTAGTAATACTGTAACAGAGTACTACTGTTCTTGTAGTATTACTACTACTCGAACAGAGTACTACCGTTCTGGTAGTAATACTGCTACTGTAACCGAGTACTACCGTACTGCTAGTAATACTACTACTGGAACAGAGTACTACTTTACCGGTAGAACTCCTGTAACTCAATACTATAGTACTAATAGTACTCCTGTGCTTATAATACTTCTGTAACTCAGTACTCCTTTAACTCAGTACTATAGTTCTAGTAGAACTCCTGTACCACAGTACTTTAGTACTTGCAGTACTCCTGTACTAGTAGTAACTTGTATCTCAGTACTATAGTACTAGTGGTACTGCTGTACTAGTAGTATCCTGTCACTCAGTACTAGTTGTTCTCCTTTACTATTAGTATCCTATAACTCAGTACTGGTAGTACTCAGTGCTTTACCGTCCCTAGGCTCTAGGGGATGCCGCTCCTGGGTTCTCGCAGCAGAACATCCGCAGCCGCCACCCTCAGCAACACCCGGGCCGGCCCTCTGGTAAGACACCAGCACTCTGAACCACCACCTTCAGGACAATAACACAGTGTGTTGATGGTGTAGATAGTAACACACAGTGGGCCCTATTTTGCACCAAGCGCATTTGACTTTCTCCACCGACGCATGTATCGCTGCTAGTTTGCACCCGGCGCAAAGCTGATTTTCCTCTGCAGCAAACTCGTGCCACTTAACTTGCGCCATGAGAGGCGTGTCTGCGAAAAGTATCAATAGTGGTATCAATAAAGACTTGAAGTTAAGGAGTCTCGAAAATGGTATCAATATCAATGAAAAATTAACGATCTGTCATCTGAGAGAAAATAAGATGATTTAATATCTTTTTAACCGTTAGTATTTATCGGTTAAAGATCTTATCGGTTAACCATTGACATCCCTTATATACTATATAAATGTATATCATACCTTGTATTTTTTTTTGTGTTATCCCAGTTATGTTTTTTTTATTTTATTATCATTTAATATTACTTTTAATAGTTACGGGACATTGGAGCAATAACCTGGTGTTTTTACACTTCAGTCTGCACTGTGAATTTGAAGTAATGTTCAGTTGAATAAAGATGCAATTACAAATGTTTCTTTTTTTTATCCGATTCATCAATTAATCGAAAAAATAATCGACCAATTAATAAATTATTTAAATAATCGTTAGTTGCAGCCCTAAATGCGGCTGATGCTTGGCACTTGTTTGTGCAGCCATCTGTTTAAACACACACAAACTAAACACGTAATGCATAATACAGTCCATGGCAATGATTCTTACTGGGGGGACACCTGCATATTATGAACACAAGTCACCAAGTCAACGATAATGTATACTATACTGGTAACAAACAATGTTTGTTAATGTATTGTCGCATATTATTAAATAGACTCACATTTGCGTCCACAGGACCGCATATCGAATAAGTTGCCAAAATGTACATGACGACTCAGTGTTTCTGAGGTTGTAGAAGAAAACGCTATTCCATGTGTGAAATTGGCCATATTATTTTGCCATAAACTGAGCCATTTGGAGTTTGAAATTCATGTGGTTATTCATCTGTCTCAGCGAAGACTGCAAGCGCGCTTTCAAAATATCAACTTGTCAGGTTCAAATGCCCTGAGGCTCTTAAAGGGGATGGGAGATGGCAATTCATTGCATGTTACCCCCAAAACACACCTACGGGTATTCAGACCAACCCGTTTTTAGATTTGCGTCGAGCGCAAGAGTCATTTATCTGCCGATATAATAGCAACAGCGCCAAAGATCCGCCCACAAAAAAAAAAGGGAAACCTGTCTTGCAGTTAGGTACACATAAAGAACACAATATACACAAGGACACATGACAAAGAGATAGACACGGGCTAATATAAGTTAAAAAATTGTCATACTTATCTAGTCATCAGATGCATTTACAGGTATGTGCAAAGAATTGTGCAAATTGAGGACCCAAATTGCGCTAGGGATAAAAGAGTTCTTGACTTAGAAAGAGGGACTCTTAGATGCCGGCCTGAGGGAAGGGCCTCAAATGAACATTGAAGGGGGGGATTTTTACAGTCCAATATAGCCATTGCTTTTTGAGTAACCTGCTTCTCATAAATGTTCAGCAAGGATACTTGTGGACAGCCAATCAACTTCCCAGCCACCTTCACAATATGGCTGAGGTTGTTTTTGTCCCTAAGGCTAATGCCCCCATACCAGGCAATAAAAGAAAAACTGAGAACAGATTCTATAAAAGATTTATAAAATAAAGACAACATGACCTTATTATTGAAGGTTAATCTTCCGAAGGAAGTACAATCGTTGTTGCCCCTTCTTGCAAATAGTATCAGTATTAACTTAAAAGGTTGAGTTTATTGTCTACTATTGTTCACAGATATTTATACTGGTCAACCATCTCTATGCAGTTTCCCTTTTATTTATGTAGGTGGTGGAGAACAAGATTGGTTTTCTTCTAAAATCAATGGCCATATTTTTTGTCTTTGAGATGTTAAGGTGAAGAAAAGACTTGTCACACCAACCAAACATGAATCTCAACCACTGGCCCATGCTGAGATTCATGTTTATGCAGTAAACTAACTAACAGTCATCAGCAAATTTCAGGATGTGTCTATTTATATGCGGACTTCTGCAGTCATTAGTGTAGAGTAGTGGTCATCAACCTTTTTAAGCCCAAGATCTCTGACCTCGACCTGTGTGAAAGGCAAGATCTACCTTTTGAAAACTTGAGAAAAAAGAGACAGCGCAGAATGTATTTCCAATTAAAGGCCTTTTATTGAGTCTAATTGTATGAATTACATGTAATTCTTTGCTCAGATTTTTTTTTAATGCAATCAATCAAAATTAACTGAAAACAAAAAATAAAGCCACGTGGCCTATTTCCCATTTATAATATTGTACAACTGTACAACAACACACACATAACACAGCGAACACAACAAAGAGGAAAAAATCTACACACTTGCAGTGAACATATATTGAAGTGTAATTAGCTGTTTTGCTTACCAAATAACCACATGGAAGTTAACAAATGTATGATTCACATTTTAGAAAGTGGAACTGTAATATATTTATATAATTCTCAGTGCAATAAGTAAGTGCCATGTCCCATCTAAAGCAGAATCACTTCGCAACGCCATCTAAAAGGCAAAACTCTTGCAGTCATGTTTCTCAAATTAGTGTGATGGCTGTGACTGAATACTGTCAGTGAGTGCCTTGAATTCTGGCTCATAGCTAGAGACAGCCAGCCTGAGACAGTCAGTGAGGTGTCGGTCTGTAAGACGGCTCCTGTACTTTGATTTGATTATTTTCATTTGTGAAAACGCCATTTCACAAAGATAAGTAGATCCAAAGTAGGCACTCACTCTTAGTGCACACGCAGTGAGGAGAGGATACTTCTCTTTGCTGACCAGTCCCCAAAAGTCACTGTCCCTTGATCTGCTTTTCAGCTCTATGTCATTTTGCAGATCAACCATCTCCATGTCAACTCCACTTGGAAAAGCAAATACCTGCTGGAATCTGTCTGCTACCTGTTCTATATCAATGGGCAGAAATGGGTTTGAGAGGAATGCAACAATATCAACCATGACGTCTAACTCAACAAAACGCCGATTGAACTCAGTTGTCACTTTGTCCAGCTGGGCACAGTACTGCTCTGGGTTAAAAACCTCATTGTTTTTGATGGCGTGTGACATTTTCTCCAGGTTGGGGAAGTGGGTCAGCCTCTTGTTTTTTAGGTGTGTGGTCCAAACACCCAGCTTGGCCTTGAACCCATTCACTGCGCTAATCATGTGGGGCAGGTGTCTGTCCTTTCCCTGCAGCTCGTTGTTGAGTGTGTTAAGTTTTGCCGTTAGGTCTGTTAAAAACCCCAGATCCAGTAGCCACGCATCATCGGACAGTTCCTCATGCTCCTCGTTCCTTGTTGACAAAAAAGTCTTTATCTCAGGCAGCAAGTCAACAAATCGCTGCAACACTTTGCCGCGACTCAACCAACGGACTTCAGCGTGGAGAAGCAGGTCTCCGTATGAGGCATCGAGCTCATCCAATAACGCCTTGAATAAGCGGTGCTGAAGCGCTTTTGCTCTAATCGAGTTTATCAGTTTGACCACCAGTGTCATGACATGGGAAAAGTCCAAGACTTTCCCAACCAAGGCCTGTTGATGGATAACACAGTGATAATCCATGAATGCGGGAAATTTGGGGTCATTACGGCACAACGCTATGAAACCTGCCCGCACACCTCGCATTGCCGGGGCCCCATCAGTAGTAATGGCAACTAATTTATTAATGGGGATGCCGTTTTCGTCTACATACTTTTTGAACTCCTGGTAAATATCCTCACCTCTCGTTCTCTCCTTTAAGTGCAAAAGAGTAAGGAAGTCCTCATTGGTTGTAGAATCCTGGAAAGCCATTCTGACGAACACAACAAGCTGGGCTGTGTTCATTACATCCAGGGATTCATCGAACTGTAGTGAAAAATATTCACAGCGGGACAAGTCTTTCAACACTTGTCGATCCACGTCCTCTGACAGTAATTCAACCCTCCTTGTCACTGTCGCAGGGCCAAGCGGCACACCACGAAGTGCAGTTCTAATGTCGTCTTTGTTTTTGAAGTCGTTGAAAACTGTCTCTGCGGTGATGGCCATCGCTTCT
>OOFH01060942.1:0-12782 GCA_900323355.1 Merlangius merlangus | reverse complement strand
TATAATTTAAACATAACGGAACAATAACAAATGAACAGTGACATCAGCCTAGTTCTTTCCCTGGAGAGATTGTCACCACCACCAGCTAATAAGCTCTGATAGGTTTTGGTCCTCCATTGCGGTTCTGTCCTCTCCGTCTCTCTGCCAGTGACGTCGGGTCAAGCTCAACGCTGATTGGCTATTGCGGCGCGTATGCGCGTAAAAAGTTCAATTTTTTCAACTCCTCGTACGCGCGTATATGTACGCGCGTATATGTACGCGCGTATATATACGCGCCTCATACGCGCCTAACGCGAGTAAAATGTTGCTTATACGCGTGTAACGCGTGTATGCGTCTCATACGCGCGTAAACCAATGGTTCCCTATGGAAAAATTGCCGATTTTATACGCGTGATACGCGGGTAACGCTTTTGGTGTGTCCGTACCTTAATAGGGAATCATCATCACAGTATAGGCCTACCCACTACAAAAACCTAGACTACACCACTGGGTGCAGCGGTTTCATTGCCTGCACAATGGGTCAGCAAACATAAAGGACAGGTTTTAAGCATTCCCTGGTCCGCCTGCAGCAGATAGTGTATTTTCTTCTCTATAATGTGTTAGATATCACAACCCAACAATATATATTTACAAATAAGAAAACGGAGTCGAGCTAAACAGCGCGCATAAACAGGTGAACCCTCCACTCATGTGGCGACCGGCTGTATTGCAAGTACAACACAAAAATGGCGGGACCGGATAGACATTCTAGGTTGTGAATGCTAGCAATGCCACAAGTGGGATTAAACATACATAAAACTAAAACAACTTATCGTTACCAGGTTTTAAGCAGCTGGTCCGCCTAGAAAAAATAAATAGGTATTTCAAATTGCAAACGAAAATCAAAAATCGAATAAAAGAACAATACTATGCCAAATATCAGAAGAGTGTATTAAACAACCGTCTAGAGATAAGTGACAATGATAAATTGACTTATGATGAATGTTTCATGCGGACATGTTTTATGCTCAACCTATCAGCAGCAGATACTGTCTTTTCTGCTGCAGGATATCCGGAATGCAACATTAGCAACATATCAAAATAAAAGTCTTGACCCAACGATACAGGATTTAACTATTTACATACTCATTTTATTTGCTCCGTTACACATGCCTATGCAAGTCTACATATTAATTGCATTAATAATTATTATTGCAAGTCTATATTAATAATTAAATTGAGGTTTCAAACTTCAAATCTCTATTTTTGAGATAAGGGTCAATAACAATTATTGTGATCACGTGTTTTATCAGGCAGTTGAAAATAAGGGTTAGGGTTAGCACACAATGCATGATTAGCTTGAGGCTCATTTGCATAGGGAAACCGGAAGCCCTATGAAATGCAAACCTCTATGTATGATGGGATGTACAGTATTTAGTTTAAACGTACACTGGGTATTAGTAGTACACCAGATTAGTAGCCAAAAAATGTCACACAGCAGTTCAAAACAGTGATGCCCTAACTAATTTACTATGCATATTAATATATAATAATTTACTATGCACATTAATATATAATAATTTACTTTGCTGCACTCTGCTCACCCTGCTCAAGTTGCTCTAGGGCGTAATCTTGAAATGTTAATCACTGGAGATCGACACATTAGAGAAACAATGACATGCCAGATTATAAATATTATACAATTTAAATATTGTTTTATTTAATTGGTTGATTGCTACTTATACAAATAACATCAATGCAAGGAGCATTCAGTGTGGACATAACAGCAGATACTCTGAGGCAAGTATAATCTTTACTTCAGCCACGCTTATTTTGCAAAAACAGCTGTTCAAGATCACTACTGCAAAACATGCAGCAAAAATTTAAACATTGCCTTTGATTGGAACAAACAAACAAAACTATCAATTTAAATTTGGTTATTGACTTGTCATAAGGCTAATGAAGGACATAGGAAGAGTTTAGGGGTATCCAAAAATCTGCTGCTTGGAAACGAGAACTGCCATGGTAGCCCATCAGACACTCAAAGGGTCAAATGCCAGCTGAGAATGGAGGCTGTTGCTTCTGTTCATAGACTGACAAAGACATTGAGTGTGTGTGGTGACCACTTACCACAAGTGGAGTTGGTCACCCATCACCACTTAGTACTCAAGTACTATGACAGTGATGCAGCGATGACATACCGAATGCATACAAAAAAAGGAAATGTGCAAAACAAAAACACCAGCATTGTGATAAGATCTCCTACTCCTGACAAAGTAACTTTACCTTGGCCACGTCTTCTATTCTCCCCAGAACATTGAACAATGTTGCAGGTCAAAAAGTAGAAGACACCTCTCTTTTGGTTAAAATTCTTAAAAGTCCAACAGGTAGATGAAAACGTATCTGGATGGGCCACAGAGTTCACGTTCAAGTGGTAGGTCTCAATGTATGTTATTGGATTTAGCAGCTCCGAACACAAAAGCTGCGACGACAATGAGTGTAACCTAGACCAGGCACACTGCCCCTAAATGACCACATCTCTATTGAGTGGCCCATCTCAAAACAGACATCCACTGAGACCGATATCATTGCAAGGTAACTTTGTCTCATAGAACCACATTGAGAGAAAGAAATTATTTTATGTGGTACTCTGCCTGGTATACAGAAATGCTGACTTTAAAACCTACTCAAACCTATGGGAGTCCAAGCATTTCACATAATCACCAACCTATATTCAAATCAATGAAAAGACTGACTCTGTCATTAACAATGCCAAAATCCCAAAGAGCTGGCAGGGCATGATACATTGGAAAAATATTTTGCTATTGCTTTGACTGAGAGACATTTTTCTGTTAAATGATAGATAAGATGTAGTTGGAGTCCCTGAGATATGAACAGGAGAAAGTGTTCTGAAAGTATTTCATTTGTTTTTATCTCTATTAATTGTACTAGAACCAGACAAAATTAATGAATCCCACTTCCAGCACAACTTAGATGTGATAATTCAGGCTTTAGTAAACGTCAGAGATTTTAAAAGAAAATTCTAGAAATGTATCATTGTTGGGTCAGTATCAGTCTATTATCCCAGAGATCTATGAAAAGCTTTAGTTCTCATCAAAACAACTGCTGACTCTCTAGAAGTCACTGCATGCCTTCATAGGTTTTGAAGAGTCACCACTGAAGCATAAGTATTCACTACAGCGCTACGACGCTATCCAGGACTTACCTTTCAGTAAATCTTTTTTTTTTGCTGTTCTATAAACTTCCCAGGTGTTTTATTCCAAGCCTGCTTTGAATACAAAATGGTTCAAATGGCACTGCATTGATGTTGAATTTTCCACTTTATTCTGTTTGCACTAGGTCTTGATTATTAGGATCTTGCAAACTGTCAGTATGAATTATTAAAAGGAGTTGTCCAGTTTAAGCCTGGCAGTGTCACAGGTCCTAAGGTAATTTGTAAGTGTGCCTAATTATTCAAAAATAATTATTCAATTGATTATTCAATCAATTTACCAAAAATAGGTTATATCATATAGTGTGTTTTGAATATCAGCATGATATTCAAAACACACTATATGATATAACCTGACATAACCATTTCTGCCCCATTGCCACAGTATGTGCAGTCAACTGATCAGAGGAAAACCTTGCACATGTTTTTACTGTGGACTGGTTCATTTAACCTTGGCAACTGACCATATAAGTAGCACTTACATGGTATACCTTCTTAAATGGTATATATACTCCATTTAAGTAGCACTTACATCATATACCTTCTTGAATGGTATACAGTATATTCTCCATATAAGTAGCAATTTAATCGAGTAGCAAGGCTATTCAGACTCTCAGACTGAATACTACTGTTTTTTGTTTAATTTATATCTCTTAGGTGCAATTCTCGTATTTAACAATTTAACAATGGATGCTCATCTAAATCCAGTGAGCCATGGAATTTTACTCTGTATATTTTTCACCTGTTTTTCATCTGTTCATTCCAGCCATTTTAACCGTGAGTAGGCCTACTTGTTCTATCTGGAATTAGGATTATAAGAATTTCTCACAAAAAATGCCTGATCATTTTAAAATTGTGATGTACACTTTTGTTGATGTTGATAGCAGTGGATACCTGTAATCGTACTGCCCAGCTCCAGCTTCCATATACGCGTATTTAGAGTAAACCAAACACAAGCATATTATGTGTTTGGATAATGCTAAATATGGAATGTAGTAATAGTGCTCATGTAAATACATATATCCATTAATGCCTACTATCTGCCGTTCACAACATGATCTCCAACCTAAACGGCAGAATAGGTTGTTTGTGTAGGCCATCCAAAACGACACATATTGACGTTTTAGCCTATCGACTGTTCGTAGAAACAGCAATAAACGTACTGTATATGAAGTTTCTGTCTAGTTTCATCGTTAAAATGTGCTTTGATAACCTTTCCTGTGATAAATGTTTTTATTTTTTTACGTAATCTTCAGTCATTGAATGTTTACATTGTAAATGAAATAGTTTGTTGGTTTATAGAACGTTTTCTATCGTTGCCATGGTTATTCATATAGACGCTGAAACCACGCAGCTTGCATGTTGTTAGAATCATTGTCTTAGCAGTGTGTAACATTAGTCCTCCGAGCTGCTCTGTTATGAGTTATTTTATGTAACTGATGAAGTTAATTTAATAAAACATAGATTTTCTACTCACCAAGGGATGGCATTTCTACTTCTTTAAGGATAGACGAGGTTGACGTGTTTTTGTTTAGCAGGATTATCAGGAATGTTAATACTCCTGTCAGATTATTTTCTCCCATAAAAATGTAGATTTTCGCATGACCCATGGATAACATATATCTTCTTCTTTTGGACGGACTAGGTGGATGTGTTTAGGTTGGCCAAACTGTTTAGGCCCGCTTCGCTTCCGACCGAAAAACTCATTCATTTTATATTTGCATTTTGTTATAAAATAATCATGACAAATGAATCCCACATTTAAGTTTTGTGAAGTGTTAATGCATCAATTAAGTAGAAAGAAGACAAAATTGATTTTCAAAAGACTACTTATTGATCAACATCCTGTAGGTCTATGACCTGCAGGAAGATGACGGGGGCACAGTAGAGATATCTGGTCTCTTTTATATTAATCATTGCATTAAGGTTTAATAAAATAGTTGATAATATGATATGCATTCAGCCCTACAGGAAGTAATGTAATTAGTAGATGACCTAGGGGTCGAGGACCCTTGGGAGTCGCAAGAGACCTGGGGTCTCATTTATATGAAACAGGGCCTCAAGGACAACTAAATATTTGGTGTCTCTAAAGCCTACAGGAAGTAGGGCTAGAGCCACTCTTAAACCACGATCCACTTTTACAAAAAAAACTCTTACACCACGACCAACTTCTGAGAATCTGAGCTAAAATTCTTCCCTGACCCCACCGATCCAACATGCATATCTGAGAATAAGAATTTTATCTCATAAAAAAAAAGTTATGAGCAAGATGCCAAGGATCGCATTAGTTGTGTGGCACGGGCCCTACTATTTACATCACTTCCTTTAGGGCTAGATTTATAGTATATTATCTACACATTTTAATAGATCTTAATGCCCTGATTCATATCAAAGAGCCCAGACGTCTCTATCACACTCATAAGTCATTATGATATGATAATTTTGGCAGCCGTTTAGATTTATTTCTGTCTGCATTTTATTTTATTGATTGAATTAACATTTAACACTCTTTAACGCTATAAAATTAAGCTCTGGAGTCTGGGTTGCCTCACAAAAATAGTCAGCCTAGTCCGTCTTTAAGATGAAGAAATGTCATCCCTGGGTGACATCATTTAACAGCCGTATTAATGTGTCATAATTATCTTGTTCTTTTTCAAACTTAAGTTGTTCCCCACAAGACTACGTCCTCCCCCAGTCCATCTCAAAGAAGAATAAATTTCATCCCTCTGTCTTTTTAAATTATTATTTGAAAAGAACATCAGTTACATGTACACAAAACAACTCAGATGATTACACAACATAAAGACATTGATTCAAACAATCATCCGTTCACTGAATGGTTTAAAAATCATTAAAGGTTGCAATTAGTTTTCAGAGTAATTCGTGTTGAAGACTAAAAGATAGCCTAGGTCTTATCATAACCCTAAAAGTACACATCATCCAATAAATTACAATACATTAAGTACACAGCTGCACGCATATAAAGATGTACGTTTTTTCAGTTAACTGAACATTATTGGGTCCCAGCCTTTTCTGTTAAACACAAAAATCAACTACATTTGTCCCAGTGTTTATTATATGTGAAATGCAGCTCCAGTAACGCAGTGGTATGCCTTTATTCTTCGTTTCTTCTATTTGTCTCTAACTTATGCTCTAATCTTTCATCAAGTGATGCAGATATTATGGAAATAACAGAATACAGTATATGATGCATCGCTTCAGCAACATTTGAGATGATCGCGATAAGTTCTGCTTCCGTGCTGTCCGTGGTCAAACCAAAACAAAGTAGAATGACAGCGGCCGCACTTACCCTGCCTCCTGCGAACTTAGACCCTTCCGCATATGTGTGATGATACTGCCTTCTTGTGTCTATGTGCAGTTATTACAGCTTATATTTTGGTCCTGGTCCTCTTGTGGCTATGTGCAGATATTGCAGCTTATGTGCTTATTTGCGTCACAAGGTGTTGTTGACGATTTCAGAATAGTTTCACTGGTTTGAAGGTGTGTTTGAGGTTAGTGGTGGGTTACAAGGTATGTAAATGCCTCCACATTCTCAAAGTTCTGGCAATTTACTTCCAGTTGTGGCTGCTCACTGCCGAAGTCAGTGACTAGCTCCTTGTTCTTTTAAGCTTTGAGGTCCAGGTACTTTTCAGTTCCAGGTACCCCCTGCAACACTTGGAGAATTGGTCATTCCTGGCTTGGGGCCGCCGCTCGGAGGGCCCCTCTATCCCCAGAAGGACAGTGTAACCTGGGTTTCGATGTGTGTCATCTCTGGGTCCAAGCTCCTGGCGTCATCTGTTTCAAATTTTTTGTCCCATCACCTGACACAATAATGGGGACAAACTGCAGTCATCAGTCATCCACGTAATTGCACAATTGCACTGTCCTTACAGGCTCAGTCGTGCATCCGGGGCTCAGTCAGCATAGGCAAATGTCAGCGCTTGCCTTAAGCTATGTGTGGACACATAGAGTGCATACTCACACTCGATATTCCCACACCATAAAAATATCTATAGCATTGAAAGACAGCCCTGCCGTGTCAGGCAAAATAGAATCGTAATCTGCAGTGATCCGCAATATCTAATTAAAACCATAATAAGAGAAGATACCACATCTTCTATAGATGCTGTGAAGAATTGCTGCTTTTGAGAAAAATGCAAAAGTGTTTTCAGCCACAGGCTATGGAGAGAGCTACAAACTGTGCAATTACTTTTTTGAGGTACTGTTTCTTGATTCTCCCATGTTGTGTGTCTCAGCTCTAGAGGTGTTTAAAAAATACTTATAAAGATTATTTATAGATATTTATAAGGAACATGTTCAATTACTTAACAATGACTGGGTTCATTTATTTACAACATTAGCAAGTCCTTCTGCTTTTGAATTCACAAAAAAATAATCTGTTTCCATGCAGGTAATTTCCCTGTCTTTTCTGCAACAAGATATTCACTGTACAGGTGATACTATAGCTATAGAGAGACCTGGCCAAAAATAACAAAAGAGCAGAGTTTTCCCTGGGCGAACCACTCAATGGGCCTGATCCAGGTGTTTTTCTTCTAAACTAGTCAACAGGTCTCATCATGTTCACAGTATGGCTGATGCCCACTGCATCATGCATAATAATTGTACACTTACTTGGTGTCTGCATATGGCTCCAGTTTGCCTGTAGGCCACAAAAGCAATGGGCAGGTGTGATCCAAATTTCAGATTTGAATGCACACAGAAGGCTATGGGGTCGAAATATTGATGATTGAAATGAAAAAAGGGCAGCATGATTTAATTTTATAATAAAATTAAACATTTGGTTTGTCTCATTGATACATTGAGATACACAGGCGTTTCTTAAGGTAAGCGTGGTAGATAAGAGAAAAGATTGTTGATACATTATTGATAACTATCCAAGAGAGGATAACAGCAATCAAAACATAAAATACAACACCATAAAGGCACTAGGTATCAGTTCAGTCGGTGACTTATTTTACCAGTAAATATCTACCTCACCTGTTTTCAATATTGTTGCCTAAAGGGACAGCCAAACCCCACACCTCTAATCCCTCTCAGGTCAAACATGCCTTTGCATGTTACCCTTGTAACTACTGAATTTTTAACATTCTGCCCAAGAATTAAAGACAGTGTTTGGCTCTCCTTTAGACCTCTGTGTGTGCCTACAGTATAAACATAAATAATATCTTTTTCAGTTAAATCTATCATCCAGGAAATATTCAACTCTTCACATCAAGAAAACCGTCAAATGATTGACAATGCTATGTTTCACACCAAACGGTAGCAAATCACTAATTTTACTTATTATGGCTATGTTTTTGTGAAAAACAGAACAATAATTAGTATCTGCTCTAATAATTAGACATCTGCTCTTCTTTTAAAGAGGCAAGACTTCGTCCCTGACTTTTTCATTCTTCCGCCAAGTTGAGCCTGGGGCCTTGATGGTTTCTCAAGCTGCAGAGGTCTTTGAAAAGAACTTGCAAATATTAAAAGATGAAGCAAAATGGAGAAATAAAAGGGATATGGTTGCTTCAGGTACAGAAACCTCCATTGTGCAATATTTGCATGATTGAATTGTTTGTACGAATGTTGTTCATTATATTTTTCGTTCCTTTTACAAGTTAAGCAAAAGGCAAGGCAAATAATTTTAAATACCACATAATTAAGCTGAAAATCAAGTAAAGATGTTTACCTTATATTTCAAGAGCATATTCTATTGGAGGATTTGGAGTTGATGGCAGACTTATCTGGTTGTCCTCCACCCGCACATACAGCCATTTGTCTTTGGCAAAGTCCTTTGGACAACTACCGAACCATTTCTGGTCTCTGCAATAACAGGTGGATATCTCACTTTCTGTGCCAATGCCATATTTAAGACATGTCAATCTAAATAGATTCCGCCATATTCAGTGGTACACAATTCTTTCAGACACAGTCCTACATGGGGTGCAGCTAACACTGCCTTGGTCCGATGGCTTCCAGCGCAATATGAAGATGGAGAGAAGCAGCCTAAGGGTTGGAACCCTGGACGGCTTCATAATGGATTCACACTCCCCCTGGTAATCATGCAGATGAAGGGCCCTATTTTAAGGTCTGAAACACAAGTGAGAAGCCAAACGCAAGTAGCTTTTTGGGCAGATCTCCGGCACTGTTGCTACGATACCGGTGGATAAATATCTCTTGCACCCGATGCAAATCTAAAATGGGTTGGTCTGAAACCTGTAGGTGTCTTTTGGGCGTAACGTGCAACAAACCAATCAGAGTTCCATCTCCCCTTTAAGAGCCAGCGGATTTGAACTTGACGAGTTGATATTTCAACAGCGTATTTGCAGTCTCCGCTGAGACAGATGCATGACCACATGAATTTCGAACTTCAAGTGGCTCAGTCTATGGCCAAATAATAGGCCTAATTCAGACATGGAATAGCGCTTCTTCTACAACTTCAGAAACACTTAGTCGTCATGTAAATTTTGGCAAAGAGAACTTAACACACACATGGTCTGTGGGTCTATTTAATGAACGTGGCAATACATTAACAAACATAGTTTCTTAGCAGCATTGTATACATTATCGTTATCGACTTGTGTTCGTAATATGCATGTACATTGCCATGGACTGTATTATTACGTGTTTAGTTTGCGTGTGTTTAAACAGATGGGTGTACACGAGCACTAGCCATCATCACCCGCATTCATTCATTCTTTTAAACACTCACTCGTGGTAAAACAGTTTCCTCACGATCAAATACTCATCAATCCTAAATGTTCTTGTACACGATGTCTGTGTCAAGAAAATATGGGTTTGCTGTAAGGTGTTTGCAGATGCATTGTTTTAAACGGCTGTATCAGCTGTTCTTTCCAAAATAATTTAACCAATGTTATAATTTACCCTAAAACAAGATTTTGTTTTGGAAGCAGGGATATAGCCTACTTTGCTCGAGTTTATTATTGTTAATATTATTGTTTTAACGCATGGCATAGCCTACTACAGAGTTCATTCATGTAGCCCGTATTAGGCTAATTGTTTGCATGTTTGTGCTGTTTATAGCCTACTGGTGTTTAAGCTTATGCTGCAGTTCCAACCTGCCATGGTATGTCTGTAAAATAGCATCATGTATCATTTGCGCCGGAACACGCCTCTGCTTTTCGTCGACACGCCTCTCAGGGTGCAAGTGTAGTGGCGCGAGTTTGCTGCGGGGAAAATCAGCTTTACGCCGGGTGCAAACTAGCAACGATACATGCGTCGATGTAGAAAGTAAATTGCGCTGAGTGCAAGATAGGGCCCCAAGACTTAAATACACAGATCTGAGTCAAGGGCAGCTGACCTATGACATTGTTTTAAGCGCTCAATAAAAACACACTTGCAATTCAACAATTTGAATACCGTGAAATACTGCTATAGAAGTATTATGGCTGACTTTGAATACAAAGCATTGTTTAAACATTGTGTAAACAATAAATTGATTGGTTACTCCTCGATAGTGTTGGGATAAATTGCCCCAAAACAATTATCATAAAGAAACAATGATTTAATCACCATCCCATGTTAACAGGTAGAAGCAGTCAGCAAGAAAATAATGAAATCCTCTTTCAAACGGAAAGAGAGTTTGTATTCTCAATTGATGATTGAATGGGGACAGTTCATAGACCACGACATAACCTTCACCCCTCAGAGCACTCGAGATGCCGCTGATATAGGGGTGGATTGTCTTGACACATGCCAAAATGTCCACCCATGCTTTCCAATTCAGGTACATTATGAGTGCAATCCATTTGAACTATATTCATAGGGAAATGAATAAAACAATTTAACAATTCTTTCTTTTGCTACAGTCACATGATCTGCAGTCAGCTGCCAAAGGCTGTATGCCTTTTTTTCGATCCTCACCAGCCTGCATTGACAATCTTCAATTGGAAAACAATTTTCTTTTACAGCGTCAGCAAATTAATACAATAACATCCTTTATTGACGCCTCTGTTGTGTATGGTCACACTCTAGAATTACAGAGCCTTGTACGCAATTACACTAGCCCGACTGGCAGGTTAGCTATCAATAAGATATTCAAAGATGGAGAAGGCAGACCATACCTGCCATCTGTGGATGCCAGCCCATCTGCTTGCTTCCAGAATCCTAGGGCACCTCAAGAGGACCCAAGAGTAGAGTGTTTTGCTGCTGGGGACAGTCGAGTCAATGAGGGTCTTTCCCTGATCGCCCTGCATACCCTGTGGCTGAGGGAACACAATCGGTTGGCAGGTGCCCTGAAAGTATTAAATAGTCATTGGAGCAAAGAGACTGTGTACCAAGAGACCCGCAAGATCATTGGAGCTCTACATCAGGTATGTAACATTTATTTATTATTCACTTATGAATTCACTTTGAATATTCATCAGGATGTCAAGCCTTCAACTGAGATTGCAACCAATGCATTTTGAATGGGAGCGTTTCTCAAACATTTTCCAAAACGAGACGAGAACTTCAGGCCAAAATCTTGCGAGCAAGCCGCTGCATGAGCTGAAACGAGATGGAGCACTTGCTGAGTAATTTCTTGCGAGGCTGGGGGGGGGGGGACATACATAGGAAGCTTGCAATGAGCATTTCAATCACTAGAAATAGTGAATACACACTCAGGATGAGGAATGACCTCTCACACGTGATAACTTAATGAATTATTGCAAATAACCCTGGCTCGTTAAATCAATGAGCTTGATGTTTTGCTTTTAAGAATAGGTAGGTATAGGCTTTGCCACTACCAAATATGTCCGTGCGCATCTCTCAGAGTGACGTCACTAGCCACCAGACAGTGATAAAAAAAAAAAAAAAGAATCACGTTGATTACATAACAAATTACAAGTCTACAC
Organism: Merlangius merlangus; assembly: GCA_900323355.1. Taxonomy (NCBI): domain Eukaryota; kingdom Metazoa; phylum Chordata; class Actinopteri; order Gadiformes; family Gadidae; genus Merlangius; species Merlangius merlangus. The sequence continues at coordinate 713 of OOFH01060942.1, read as the reverse complement.
TGTGGAAAATAGAAAGATATGGGGGGCGGCCAGTGGCAACCACCATAGCAACTATGACAGTCAAGTGACGTGGACGCAGGCCCATTGAAAATAATAGGGCATGTCACATGTTTAGAGCCATTATTGTAATGTGTTTTTCTGCGGTGGACCAACGTAGTTATACTACTTTCTGGTGTTAGATTTGGTTTAAGGGACGTGGTTAGTTTTAGTTCTTCCAGGGGGTCTGCTGCAAAAATCTGATAAATGGGATCATTGTTTTTGACCAATCCATACCTAGGGCGTGCGCTTCGCAGCCCGCCACCACTTCTGAAGTCGAAAAAAATAACCCCATTGAAATGCATTGGTTTAATATTGAATATAATTAAATATTAAAATATAATATATACATATATAAATCTACAATTATTTAGTTATATTTTAGTAGAACATGTAGCTTTTATTCAATTACCGTTATAACAAGATCTGTATTTGACCATTGAAAATCAACTTCCACCAATGTGAAAGTGTGGTTCAGGTATAACCAGACAATATTAAAATATTTATAATATAACAAATAAGGTTATGGATCGAATTCGGTAAAAATTCAGCCTCTGCTGACCCACAACCAGATCGTCTCCTCATTACACGAATATATATATACATACATATATACACATACATAGATACACACACACACACACATTATATACATATATACAGTATATATAAACATT
>OOFH01060940.1:0-12592 GCA_900323355.1 Merlangius merlangus | reverse complement strand
TTTTTAACCAAAAAAACCTTTGTTCGTACTTGAAGGTTATTCAAAGTTATATAAATTATTAATCGACTGAGTAGGTGACATAAAGCTTTAAATAATATAAGTGCAAAAGCTTTGGAAAAATTCAACGTGTGTAATGTAAAGGTACCAACCTGGTAATGACAGGAGGTAAGCTAGAAATCTTCTTGCTGCTGATCTTGAATACATAGTTAGTCCTATCTCTCTCACTTACCTGTTGTGGGGAGATATTTCAACACACCTGCCGCTAAAATAAACTTAAAAGATACATTCAAAGATGAAATTCATCAGTTTGTAATCCACAACAATGTTAATGGTGGCTTTTGTTGAAGAAATATATAGAAAAAGACTTCCTTCCTCTTTTGCCATGATGTACTTGGAAGTCCTGGGCTTGCTCCACAGATGTTTGGGACTACAATGACCAGTACAAGGTTCCCTCTTGTTCTCTATTTTTACTTTATTTTCTATGAGTCCTCTCTACTTCCTGTGCTTCATGCACACACGTACACATCCAACCTGCAGGTCACCCAGTAACAGACGGTTCTGTAATGACATGACACAATGGTTCTTAACTTGTCACTTTAAATGTGCGGTCCCTCAAAACAAAAGCCTTCTTTTTTACTTATTCCATCTTTTGTAATATGAATTAATTTGTATTGTTCTTAATCACAGTTCGTCTCAAAAGGCTTCACAGGCCCATATTATAGGTCACTAAAAACTGGCTAAGTCTATTGAATAATCAAAGCTAAACATCTACTTCCTGTAAAAGTGTGTGTTTCTAGCAGAGGCAACCATAGATGGAGATAACAAAGTCAAATTCAATCAATCAATCAATCGATCATTTTAGCATTGCAATACAAACTTCACAGCACATATCCTTTTCAAGGCACATTAACCCAAAAATCTCTCTTTAGTTGAAGCGGTTATGTTTGTGACACCGTCCATTCTGCCACCTAGTGGGACCCAGTCTCTCATTCATTCATCAGCTTCCGTTATTCTGACCTCGGTTCTCTAGACGATCCTCGCCAGATCATTACAGACTTGAAACAGTTTGTATCGCCTTGTGGCCCGTCTGTACAATCCTCCTTTCTGAAGAACTATCCTGTCCTACCAAACTAACCCGTGTTTCCTTGTTCCATGCTCCTCAGCCCCTCCGTCAGGACTCACCTGGACCCTGTTTCCCAACATTCTCCAGCCCCCACGGATTCTCAATGAACTCCTCTGTTCAAACGTATTGGTCTACCCTGTGTTGTGCTTTTGGGTCCACAACCTTCCCCCATTATCACCGGGTATTTTCGACCATCCCGGTCGCGGCCAGGACACCTCGAGAGGACTCCTCTCCCTCCGACAAGGCCCCCGCAGAGTGGACACCATGACCGTTCTGGAACGCTCTCTACGACACCCTGAAGTACTTGGAGCAGCTGATCCAACTGGTCATCCGGATGGATATCCGCCTCCGGGAACGGGAGAGTTCTTTCCGTGCTCCGCCTTCGCTGCCGTCCCGCCACTGTCCCCCGTCCCTGTCACTTATCTAGTACCAGCTCTCCACTGACCACCACCATCCGTCTCCTACACCACGATGACGTCACGGGCCCCACCGAGGGTCTCTGATTCCCCCCCCGAAACATCCCGAGCCATGCTGAGCCGGAACCGATGGAATTGGGGTGGGCCCACCTGTCTCAGGAGAAACGTAACCACCGGGTAAGGAGCCAGGTCTGTCTATACTGAGGCCAGGAGGGATACTTCTGTCTATCCTGCCCCCTACTACCGGAAAACGAACTGGCTCGTCCTTAACCAGGGTGAAGCGGACAAGCCTTTTGTCCCTATCACTCCTGCCCCCAGGAGGAGTGAGAATGGTTTGCGCTTAGAACTGGTGGAGCTGAAGACAGTCCCCCTGGACCTGCGGTTGTTGACTCTCCACATACTCAGTTAGTTTTTGGGTACCCTTGGTTCTACAAGCACAATCCCCACATTGATTGGCCCACAAGCAGCCTCACTGCTTGGAGCATATACTGTCACTCACACTGTCTTCAATCTGCCCCGGCACCCTCGACCTTCATTAACCCCCCCGGAACCTCTGTGCCTGTGGTCTAACATGATCTCGCTTTAGTGTTCAGCAAACATCACAGACTCTCCTTGCCCCCGCAATGTCCCCATGATTGTGCAATACACCTCTTGCCTGGTTCCCCTCTCCCAAGCAGCCGCCTGTATAACTTAATAATCCAGGCCTGAGTGGGAGGCTATGGAGAACTATATCCGGGTCTCTCTCACGGCTGGCCTCATCCATCCTTCGTCCTCCCCATTGCGCGCTGGGTTATTTTTTGCAAAAAAGGATAGTAACTTACGTCCTTGCATCAACTATCGAGGCCTGAACACCATTACTGTGAAGGTCAAGAACCCCTTTCTCCTTTTTGACGCTGCTTGTGTTCCGCTACGGGACACCTCTGTTATTTCCAATCTCGACCTGCAGAAATGTAAGCTTTAGGGCAAGTTCTACCAGGAGGACTCAACTCACACGCGCCAGTTTGCCAATCATCAATCATTAATCACCAATCACCTGCCTACACCTGCTTTATAAAGAGTAGTCTAACATACGCTCTTTGCTGCATAGGTATTTCATTCAATGCTCGTTATTCTCGATTATCTCAGCAGCTCACTATGTCGCTTAGTACTCACCCAGAGTTTGACGTTTCTGAATCTGACGAGGATGCCATTTCTCTATCACCTACCATATCGCCCAGGACTTCAAGGATCCAGTTAAAGTCAGCTTCTCGGGCGTCCCGGCCAACCAAAAATCTCTTAGAACTCCTCGACTAACAAGACGTCCCAGTTAAAGAGTGCCCCAGCGTGCAACCATTGGCCTCTGCTTCCTCCGCCAACACAGCCTATGCACCAGCCGCGTGCCTAGCCATCCTGCCTTCTGCCGCCTCCATGGTAGTTGCCCTAGCTGCCGTATCCTTTACATTATCTACAGCTCTATCAGTTCAGCATCCGGGTAGGAATTTCATCATGCCCGCCACGGCAACCGTTTCCCAACTCACTAAATACAATATACTCCAGGGTAACGATGTCAGTCTTGTGGGTTTACCTTCCCCTGCTATTGAGCACCAATGGGGCGACCCGTCTGTTCTTTTAAAGACAACAGATCCCAGACTAACGCGCAACTTATCCTTCGGCGAGTTCGTCATTAGTTTCGGTATTTACAGAGACATACAGTGCCAAGTTTATCCTGAAAGGAGGATCATCGTTGACCTCAACCAGCGCTATGGGGGACCTTTATTTTATGAATCCCACAAAGCGTTTTCTGTCAAGTCAGCTCAATGCATAGCTATGTTCAATACTAGAATCGACCGGTCTATCACGGAAACGAGCTCCTGCTCAGCCATTTTGGTCGCTATTGTGCGCTATCTGCAGTTCTCCCGGGAAAACATCGGTGCTCTGTCAAAAGACTGCTACTACCTCTCCCATTCCGTTCTCCATCCATGGTGGTGAACATTTAAGCCAACCTGGCGATCGGCTCGGCCGGCCTATCGTTCTGTTCAATGGGAGGAGTATTTGTAACAATTTCAACAAACCCGTCTGTTCTTATAATAACTGTAGTTTAGTATCCGGGTAGGATACTAAAGTTTCTATCGCTAGTGTCAACGAATGCATTCCACTAGCACCATTTTCTTTGTACTATGCCACTATCGACTACGCAATTGTGTTTATTAAAATCGCAGGTCGGGGAGCCTGGCTTGCTAAAGCCGACATCACGGATGCATTCAAAATCATGCCTATTCATCGTTCCGATTGGCTGCTGTTCGGAATTAAATGGTAGTCTAAGATCTATTTTGCAGTCAGGTTACCATTCGTGTAGGAGCAGTCCCCACCTCTTCAATTTGTTATCTGAGGCCTTGTGCTGGATCCTGTTAAACGTATGTTGGTTGCCATTCGTTTTACATTTGCTGGACGATTTCTTGCTAATTGACTTTCCATCTAATCAAACCAGCATTCTGGACATTCAAAAGGGAGTATTCAGTGAAATCTAAAGAGAAAACGGAGGGCCCAGTTACCTCAATCAAATTTCTAGGGATTCCCTTAGACTCCAATAGGATGCAAGCATCCCTCCCTGATGAGAAACTACAGAGGATCAGATCTTTTTCCGATTTGTTTCAAACTACTGCTGGAGTTACTAAATGCAAAATGCTCTCTTCCTAAGCCAACTCAATTTCGCCATGCGCATTATACCGTAAGGCCGCTCGTTCATCTCTCACCTTCTAACTCTGGCCCATTCGGTCCCAAAACTGGGCCCATTCGGTCCCAAAACTGGAAACAACATAATATACCTCAACGAAGGCTGCAGGTCTGACCTTAAATTCTGGGCGTTTCTCCTTGTTAATTGGAACAGTAGGCTATATCTTTCTTTTATAATGACATGACCGAATCATCCGATTCTCTTTAACTATTTACAGATGCGGCTCCCTCGGTCAGGTTCGTTTTTTTTTCCGAGGGCAATGGTTTGCTGAAAGATGGCCAGCTGAATTTCGCACATTCGCACTCGGGTCCTAGTCGTCTGCGCTGTTCGAACTTTACCCAATCATGGCTGCTATCTTTCTGTGGGGCAAAGCATGGCGTCGTAAATGCATAACCATGTTCTGCGATAACAAAGCGGTGGTGGCAATGATTAATAAAAAGTGATATGCGTGCCCAACTTTTATGTCTCTGCTCAGATGTCTAGGATGGCAGTCCGTTACTCTCAATTTCATCATAAAATCCGAGCATATACCTGGTCACTATAATGTTCTAGCTGATTCTCTCTCCTGTTTAGATTTCCAGGAATTCAGACGCCCATGCTCCGCAGCGAATGCGGATACAATACTCAGCCCACCCTTCCACGAACTCAGGTTGGATTAGGCAACAGTTTAAATTCTCTGTTAGACTCTGCTAGGATCTTCATGGCAAGAGCTTCAGCGCCGTCTACCCTCAAAGCATATAGCAATGCATGGTCGTTGTTTACTTTACTTTGCATTTCCATGCACGTATCAGTTTCCCAGTATCGGTCCCCATTGTCTGCGCTTTCATCGTCCACTGCTTAGAATCCCGTAGACAAAAATTGTCTTCTATTCGTAGAAACTTAGCTGGTATTCAATTTATGCAAGATGCCAGGATCCTGGCTTTCCTAGTTTATTTTCGACTTCCACAATTCGTCTTCTACCGAAAGGTATTTCTATGTCACTGCTAAAAGTATCAGACAAATGCTCTCCTATCACTCTTGATATCTTGAATTGATTAGTGAGCTCTCTCAGATCTGGGATATTCCATCTCTATTTTAACGTATTACTCGAAACAGTGTTTCTCACAGCGTTCTATAGTTCTTTGCGTCCAGGGGAATACACGTCACCTACTCAGATCTTTTTCCCTACATGAGTCCCTACATTTTTCCCTACATGAGTCTTCATGGGAGAACGCTTATTACCTAGTCCGCATCCGCGCCGGAGATGAGTGGAAGACCACACTGAACACCCCACTGGGTCACTTTGGATACCAGGTTGGGCATTTTGGTCTGTCAAATGCCCCTGCTGTGTTTCAAGCCTTTTCAAGCCACGGTCCTCCGGGACATGCTTAACCGTTTTGTTTTTGTTTCTATTGACAACATTTTAATTCATTCCCAGAATCCTGTGGAACGAGAACAGCAAACGCTGTTCGTGTTGGAGATGGATCGTGCCAGGGTGGCCACAGTGGCAGAGTGGTCAGCCCCCTCCAGTCGTAAGCAGCTGCAACTATTCCTGGGCTTTTTATCTGCACTTTATCAGGAGCTACAGCCGCATCACCACCCTCTTCTTCACTGCCTTGCCGTTCCGGTGGTCTTCCCCAGCTGAGACGACCTCACCGACATCAAGCGCTGTTTTGTGTCAGCCCCTGTTCTCTCCCGGCCTGACACAAACCTCCAATTCATCCATGAGGTGGATGCATCAGCTACTGGGGTTTGGAGCCATTCTGTCCCAGCACTCGCCTTCCAACAACAAGCTCCCCCCCCTCTGCCTTTTTCTTCCGTAACAGTTTGGGACTCACTGTTGGTGAACATCTCTGTGTTCTTTTTGACTCAAATGCAGAATTTATTGGGGGGGGGGGAATGCAGCCAGGAGATGGCAACGCTGCCAGAACAGTATTGTGATTTAAGCCCCTTACAGGTGCAGTACATTCAGGGAAACGACAAATAGCAGCGATGTTGATAAAAAAGTGAGGGTAGAAGGAAATTACTACAGATTTCAATTAAACTGCTGGGTGGATCACTGACAAACACAAGAATATTCAAGAACTGACGAATCAGCCAATACAAAGGCCTATTTGCATGTGTATGTGCGCACCTGTATAGGGTATTGATTACATCAATGCAGGCTGAAGACGTTATGTAATGGATATCTTTCTGTATATGGAAGCACAATGCTTCGTAGGTTCTAACCAAAATGTAGGCAGTTCAGTGCAGTTCAAAATGTAGTGCATCGTTGAGCAAGTAGGATAATAGTGTTCTATCTCTAACTAATCAGTCTTTCATCTCTATCCGTATTTTTTCAGGTATTATGGCAGATTTGCAAGATGAATATCTGGGCACTAAAGTGCTTTGCATCAACCTGCTATCAGGCAAAGAAAGCATGGACACAGCTTAATGCAAATCTCATGACTCGTGACTTGATACCCAGCATTAGAATCCACATTCAGGAAAAGGTCTATGCCCAGATGAGCAGAGAAACGTCTGCATGGTGTGGAGTGGGAGGTCTACAGAGTGAGGAGAGGGAGGTTTACAGAGTGAGGAGAGGGAGGTCTACAGAGTGAGGAGAGGGAGGTCTACAGAGTGAGGAGAGGGAGGTGTACAGAGTGAGGAGAGGGAGGTCTACAGAGTGAGGAGAGGGAGGTGTACAGAGTGAGGAGAGGGAGGTCTACAGAGTGAGGAGAGGGAGGTCTTCAGGGTGAGGGGAGGGAGGTCTACAGGGTGTGGAACAGTGAACCCATTGGCGGTTCTAGACACATTTTGGAGCCAGCGTTTAACCAGAGGGGCACAAAAAAAGAAGGAAAATTATATTTAAAGATTATAAACTTTATTTTACTTTAAAATCATCAAACATTTAATTTGTATAAGAGTTTATAACTTCACCAGTCTGTATTTTTCTTTCAAAATATCTTAAATTGATGGAGCTTATGCCTTAAATCATCAAAATCATATAAACATTTGTTTTGGCCATAAAAAATGAAAAAATTAAATTCAGTACAGGGTACAACATACAATGTGTCAATGTGAAAAAAAAAACTCCAGGGTACAACGAAGTGCAAAGCAATGTGCCATTTCCTATAATCAGTTTCAGTGTGGAGAAACTGTGTTCCCAAAAGGCTGAGCTTACAGGAAGGGTTACATCAATCTTGCACAGTCTAAAGAGCTCAAAGGAAACTTCCCTGTTCTGCTGTTCTTTCCTCATTTAATGATAGCTGCTGTTAGAAGAAAAAAACCTAGGGGCATGCATTAGATTTTGCTGCATAACCATCCCTCCCTACTTAACATGGGCAGAGCTGCTCTTTACTCAAATGTATTTGTTATCTCAATGCAGCAGCCAAAACGGATGAAAATATGTGGTTAACATCAGAACGTAGCCTAGACCTAGCAAGGATACTGATATATGGATACTCGCTTCTGCTTCGATGAGTTTGCTTAGATATGATAAAGTTTCTAAATATATCGAGACCAGACATTTACAAACTTAATTTCATCATCAGTGTGAGGAACTAAATTAACACGGTTATGTGCAATGAAATCGTTTTGCTTAGCTTCGACTCTTGCAACAGGAGAAATCATCGCTCCTTTCTCCAAGAGTAGTCACTGAACTCTCATTTACCGAGAGAGCGGCAGCAGCACGTTGTCTGGGTCCGGAGCTCTAATTTACCCATGTAGAATGATGCTTCGCATTAGTTCTATAAAATTTGTAAAATCATAATTGTTTTATTTGGTCAGCACGAGGGGGCCACAGGGGGGGCCAGGGACATGTCTACAGGGGCACTGGCCCCCGTAGGCCCTCGTGTAGAACCGCCATTGAGTGAACCAACTCTTCACCATTTCCCAGGTGATTTGGGGGGATCTGGAATTCACAAATCCATTCTAGATGTGGATATTATATATCTAGAAAAAGCAGACAATGAGTTCCCAGAGAGATTCTGTGGGCAGTACTGCGGGGTACAGGACACACACTCCTGCCATTATGTCTGCCATTCAGGGACCATTTTTCTTCATTCTTATCCACAACAATCCTGTGTTATGGAGAAACATGTCATCAGGAGAGCCATAACACCACTCACACCTGATTTGAGCCATCCAGTTTGTTTAAAGTACCGCGGCCTCCCTTTCTATTTGACTAGTTTAGCCTGTGCTGGATTTGCTTCCTTGCACTTCACTACAGTGAAGTGACTGAGAGTGTTACTCTCAGTCTAACTACACTGCTCTTTAAAACCTCATCTGACCCCGAATGCCCTAAAGAAGACTCATCACTGCAAAAACAGGGTTGGATGACTCAAGCTCTGAAGAAGTCAGTCATCATTTTAAACAAAGGTTTGAAGGACTCTATTTCCACATCTCCACAATCGCATCAACATGTCAGGTCTTTGTTCTTTTTACATTATCTTTTATTTGATATTTTTATACGAGATGCATGTCGGCCTCAAAATTAACAGTAAAGAAGTAAAGCCTGGGCGTCCAGAATTGATCTGATATAAATAAGTTTGTAATTTTATTTATTTGTGTTATTATATAACATAACAGGTTTCATTGTGAGACTGAACTGCCTTAGATCTCCTGTCCTGTCTTCTTTTAGCTGCATGATGAATTCATCCATTGGGGAGAATGACACTAGGGACTGGGATGCTGCTGAGAAGACGTGTACCCTCATCAACATCATGGTTGCCTTCCCCACCAACTGCTACGTTCTGTTTCTGATTCTGAGCGAACCCAACAAGCACCTGTCGACAGAGTTCTTCACTTTGAACCTGTCAATCTCAGAAATATTCAACTGCCTGGCCAACATTTTGATTTTGATATCCCTATTTCTGCCTGTCAACGCCGTAAAGCTGTTAGGGGAGCTGAGCTCTGGTATGGTTCTCACCACCCGTCCGCTCTTTCAGTGCTGCATCTGCGTTGAGGTGTACCTGGGGGTGGTCCGGCCTGTGACCTTCCTCCAGGTCAAAGGTCTCAAGTATCGGGTAGGAATTTCTGCTGTGGTCTGGCTGGCTGGGTTGTGCGGGTCAATCTTTTTTTACTGCTGCTATAATTGGGTCGGGCGTCCATATGTTTGCCTTGCTGAGTACCTGATGCTGCTTCCCCTCAAGCTGTTCTGCTGCACTTCTGTGATCAGGACGCTTCAGAAGCCTCGCCCGGGAGAGGCCACCGCCGCAGCAAAATCAACCCAGAGGAAAGACATCAGGAGAAGGGCGTTGCACACCGTCTCCATCCTACTCACGTCCATCACTCTCAACTACAGCATAAAAATCATCGAAGCTTTATCCAGCCATTTTCATTCTCGCTATGCTATGAGTGTTTTAGATATCACGTCCGCCTTTGTAGGCATCGCTAATGGTATGGTTGTACCTTTGCTATACGGTTCAAAGGATGGCAGATGGACCGTTGGTAAGGACTGCTTGGTGAACTGCCTTGCCCTTGGTTCTGGCAGGTAGCACAATGGGTTGGAAATTAGTTGGATGTATTGATTTTTACTTCACAATTGTTCATTGGGGCCCCATGCTTAAGCTGCTGCCCCTGTGACCCGACCCCTGATAAGCGGTTTGACGATGAGGATGATGATTGTTTGTTGGGAACGATGGGTCCCACGTGAGTAAGATAATTACAAATCATAGACCTGAATAGGACTGTAGCTGAATTACATTTGTGTTTAAAATAAAATGTATGTATGAAGCTGAATTTCTTTTTGAATTTGAAGTAAAGAAAAGAACAACAACAATTCATAGTGTGACATTTTACCTGCTTGTGGGACATTGTGTCACTCGGTCTATTTAAATGCCTTTAACGGAAATAATGAAATTAATACAAAATAAATGCCTTTGTTATTTCATTTGGTATGTAATGATTAACAATCTAATGTATTGATCCCAAGATAAATAAACTAGTGTGAAAGGTGTTACAAGATGACACGGTCTACCCTATGTATAATAGTTTTACTCTTTTAAACCTTGACATGTGGGTGCATTTCTATTTTTCCTTTCTTGTGTGATGTTTTCCATTTATTTGTGTAATTTTATATTTCTGAAATATGCAACTCTATATGTTGATTTAACGAACAAACAAAGTTCATATTGAAAATATTTATAGTGTGAAATTGTGGTGCAACAATATATTTCCTGAAGCACATTAAAAAGCCTCTATAACTTCAAGGACTCAGCTCCCAATTTGTTCTTTAAATTTTCTGCAAATTAATTAATTTGAACATAAAATTAAATTGTGTTTCAGTTTTGCAACCAATGCTATCAAAGTACTGATCCAGCCTAACTGTAGAGGTGGATGGACGGAGAGATAGACCGATACATTGAAGTTTCTATATACTGTACATAGATAAAAAGTTAAATATATTTCAGCTTGATGTTGATAAAGAAGGATGCCATCTGTATTTCCATAGGGCAAACTCATTTGAGTACGTGTTTTACATCAATGTGTGTTTGCTAGTACAAACACTTTGATAGGCTTTCCCTGGGCACTTTGTGTTTAAACATCAATACACCTGGTGGTCTCTGATTGGATATGGAAAAATAAATTTTCCTTTTGCAAAAATAAATTTAGGATATTTGGAATTGATGTAAAAACATTTACTCTTACCAAAGCCACTGCATGTTATCGTAATTTTGTACCGGCCTTCTTACTCCGCCCTGTTGACGTAGCAGGAATCGCCCAAGAGCAATATGGCCATGCACATACATTGTGCATCTTGAATTCAAATTGTTTGGTCCGGATAAAAAACCTAGATCCTAGCAACAAGTAGACGTAACCCTATAGTAACATATATACGCGTGACCCAATGAACTGATATGACCCTAGCAACAACATGTCGGCATGTACTAATAACGCGTAGCAGGTCTACTACTATGTATGTCAATCAGGGCAGCAATTGCACCCCTAACACTACCTGGAAAGAAGGATCCCCCAGTGCATCACCCTATCCATGGTAACAATCCTAGTGGTGATCATTAGTAACAATCCAAACGATCGTCCACAGCAATAATCCAGTGATAATCCACAGTAATAATAAGATTTATTTATCGTAAGATCTGTCACATGATCAAACTACTCAAAACAAAGTTTAATAAAATGTAAATGTCACCTTTTAATGAACTAGAAGACAAGTAGTGTACAGCATTGTAATTCAAACTACACAGTACAAATCCTATTTAAAGGCATAGTAATCCAAAAATCACTCTTTAGTTGAAGCGGTTACATTTGGGTATCACTAATTGTTCTCTGTGTTTTTTGACTAAATAGCAGAAAGGTATTTAAAGGTTGGGTATGGAATTCTCTTTTTTCGCCATTTTTGCAAAATTACTTGAAATCCTTATCATAACCCACTTACAGCCACTGAGTTAGAAGTACTAAAATGAAAATTAAACAAGTCAATCATCCGTGGAACGGGTAGGGCTCGAAAAACTCCAACCAATGATTTCCAGACCCACGAGTGGCATTTGACAGTAAGTACGTCAATCAAACGGCCGTACTGCACTCCCCCTCCCCTGCTCCCCGCACGTGACCCCTTCGTGCAAGTACTCAAAAGCTCGTGACCCATGAGCAAGCTTCTGTTTGTTGTTATCCTGCGGTAGCTATTGGAGCTAGCTAACTAGCTAATGGCTCTCGCGCATCTGTGTTCGCTCGTGCATGATTGCGCGTCCATGTACTTGGAATGGGTGGAGTCAGAGTCAGCGTTGAAGGAGAGGGGGTAGAACCATTTGAGTTGTGTATTTTCAAAATCTGCTGGCGTTTCGCAAATCCCATACCCAACCTTTAAAGGGGGAAAAAATCGATTATCTATATAGAAGGATATAGTACAGACAGGAGATGGCTGCGATTGTTAGATCACCAAGAACAGTATTGTCATTTACAGTTTTTTCCTATCGTTTTCGGTCATGTACCTAAACCATGTTCACATTCCCTAAACACTTCACACAGTGAGCATACCAGTAGACCATGTGAACCAAACTGTGGTTACTTGCCCCTATGTTAAGATACAAATGCTGGCAATGACGCCTTCTTCCAAATTTCATGGATACCTGCCCCAGTCAATGTTCACTACCGGCAAAGCGCTGTGGAACTACAGCATATTTTACCAATGTTTAGATACTCTGTTCAAAACAGTGAACTTTCTGTTCAAAACCTAACAGTAATGTAGATCACTGTAGATGGAAAGATGCTGCATTTGGTCAGACAAATGAAGTTACATGTTTGAATAAGAAAAAATATTTAGTTTATAGTTTATTTATTTTATTTTACAGTAATTTAGATTTTTTTTCCCCCTGTGCACCATAGTTCTTGGTGAATTGGCATGGAATTACTTTTTTTACG
>OOFH01060928.1:0-21826 GCA_900323355.1 Merlangius merlangus | reverse complement strand
CACCCCCCTCAGAGTCCGGGGTGGCCTGAAAAAATAAATGAGTGAATGGAGCAAAGGGGGGGACAGGAGGAGATACCGGAAGAAGAAACGAAAAATTAAATAAATCGCCTAAAAATGAACCTCCACTTATTAGCCTTTTTCAAGAGTTTGTTCTGCGGAAAAGCCAGGAAAACAACCAGAGCTTAATTTGATTGTGCCGCCCTGGTTCGTGCTCCTCTGAAAAATCTGAGTGGACCCCCACCCTGTTGGAGCACTTTGCTGCCGCCCGCCTCACCCCCCCGACAGCATTGTTAGGGGGCGATGGCGGTTATGGAAGTTATGCTTTATGAGAGGAGCGCCCTCATTAACTTTAACATTGGTCCAGGCTATAAATAAGGAGGCCATTTAACCGCTTCTCCCCGCATGCTACTCAAGTCACTTTTGTGTTTGCTTATTTGAGTGTTCCGCTCTGCTAAGACATTATCTCAAAGTGCATTTCAATGGGAATGCTTAATGCCAGCTTTAAAATGCGCGTAATGTAAGCCCAATGCCATGGCAGCCGTTTTTTGGCAGTAACCTTCACATGCACCTCACAATCTTTGAGCAAACTGAACTAGACAATGTTTGTTGAAGTATTTCAATTATTTATTTCACTCTAAAAGCATGACGCTTAAAAGATTGACCTTGTAGGACAAAAAAGGAAAAAGCAAATGTAGTCTGTAGCACTGAAAAGGACAAACCGCCAGAGTGTTGCTGGGAGTAAATATGTTCTTTGAAGCAGACGTTTCAACACAACGAAATAAAAACATCAACAACCGACGTAAAAAAGGAGATTTCTTTTTGGAATCAATGACAAATCTGTAGCATCTGTTGACCCTAAAACCCTAAAGTCTTATATTAAGAAATAAATCAATACTGGCTTTTAAACAAAGTGCATTGCACGGTTTCGACTCGTCTTCTGCTTTCGCCGGGGCATCTGAAGTAAAAGTTTTCAAAAACGAAAGCAATCATTAGCCTGAGCTGCAGTGCTAGCAATCAGGCTGCAGATAATCTAGCCTTCCCCATCCATGGCTCATGAAAAGAAAAAGGATTCCAAGTGGAGCAGGGCTTTTTTAACGGTAGTCAGATAAATCACATGCTGTATGTGTGCAAGTGTACGTGTGTGCGTGCGTGCGTGTCCGTGATTGAGAGATCAGGGCAGGGCTAGTTGTCTTCTGCATTTGAAACACTTGGACATGGAGTTGGGGCATCAGGTGAGGGTGGAGAGATACACAGATACTCCTGCAGAGGACTCGGCAGAAGAGCCCATCGGCTTGGCTCAAGCACGCTGAATTGTGTTTCCTCTGCGGGCAGAGTGGTCGACCTCAATGGGAAAAACAATGGAAGGAGAGCTCTCGAGACCCAGAGAGTGTGTTTTGAATGATGGCGTTGATACAATGATGTGGATGTTCCTCTCGGTGGTGTTGTGGAGGTGAGCATGTGTTTAATCTGTATACATTTTTCTCAGTCCAGCAGTTAGATTATCACTTTTTCAGAATTTTTCTAACCGCTCTTCCTAGATCCCAACTTTTTGACTTGCTTCTCATGTGGCTTTGTGATCCTCTGATGGAACGCCAATGCACTAAAGAGGTCAAAGGTCAGATGTTGAAAGGGGAATGAAATATATCGGAATCAACCAACATGAAAGGCGTCACAATAAAGGGTTACAATTCAATACCTACAACATTATTGCAATGGTAACAATTAAAAGCTGATCCACCCATGAACAAACAGCATGGGAGCGAGGACACGTTCTGACATGGCCTTGTGCTTTGGGCTTTTTAACTAATAGAAAGTGCTTAGAAAATACTTGAACACAACCCAATAAACGATGAACTTGAGGAAACAAACTATATGAAAGATTCGATGAGATGAGCTGCGCTACGGATGCAGATGTTTTTAAATATGGACGGGGTTCCTCTGGCCCCTGGATCCGTGGTGGGGCAGCCTGTTCATCGACGACTCAAAGGGACGCGTTGAGGGAACCTGGAGCATCTGGGCGGCAGCGCTCCACTCGCATTGGAGTCTGGGGATCTGCATGTTCTGCGCTTCGCATTCGGATGCGCTTGGTGTCCTCTGCCCGTGTGTGAATCTCCCTGAGAAGGTAATCCTGGTGTATTCCTGTCGGGGAACGGGATGTGGACCCAACACTCGGCCTCTCTACCCCAACCGTGACTTAGACTCAACTCAATCATGAGGTGGCTCCATTTCCTTGTTTTTAAAATGAGAATCATGCCCCCTTCCATAGCCATTAAATAAGGCGAGACCTTCTTTATTTTATCCTGGGGCAGGGCTGCCGACTTCTATAAGAGGAGGACAGGTGAATGCATCTTAGCTTAATCAGCAAGTGACTGATGCCAGACAATAAGAAGAGATGCAGGCAACAGCATGCGTTTAACCTGTTGAGGGAGTCAGCCACAATGCCAAACAATCTCCAAGTGGGGTTGGGTTGGCTTTGACTTTATTCAAAAGCCTTAGATAAGTCAATAAAACCAGCTGCATAACAAGCAAGATTGTTCAGGCCTTTTTACTCACCTATCCAGGGCTTTTGACCCCGTGGATCATGCAATATTGAAGCAAGGACTATTCCGTCTGTTTGTTTCCCTTCTGGCTCCTTAGTCTATTCGAGGCCCAGAGACCCTACCTTGGAAAGCTCCCATTCATTTTATAAAATCAATAGTCTCGATCAACATGTCTACAGTCAAAATGTTCACTCTTATGTGGATGATGGTGGGATTTGCAGCTTTTTTGACCGCTATCAATAGCTTTTAATATTGTAAAATCTAGCTTTTTGGAATTTAAACTTGTTTTGAACCCTGACAAACCAAATCGAATGATATTTTCAAAAGGTCAATCAAAGTCCTTAAACCTTCCTTCGCACCCCACTTTTCCTGGCTCTGGGATGGTGTGTAACCTTTACAATGCTAACACATGCTGGACACTATGTATACCTATGGGTATTGAGGTTTAACACAAATGTAAAAGCCCTCGCTCATCATTGGATTGTTGTATGCTCAGGTTGGATGGTCTGCCTTGTCAACGCGCAGACTTAACCGTTGGCATTGTCTTGTTTAGAAGGCTATTATAGGTCTGCTTCCAGCTTACCTTTGGATCAACTCCTTCAAAAAAGAATGGGTAAATGATTGTCTTTTCTCCCAGGACTTCGTCCTACTTTCTATCCCTGAGGCCCGTACGGCTTTGGGGAAATGGGTGTTTACAGTCACAGTGAACCGAAATTAGGTGTTGCTGCAAGACTGCAATTTAGAGAAACATGTCTTCTTCACCAAACAATTTGTGAACGTTCCATTCTGTTTCTAACGCAGGTAAAAAGAAGTCTGTGACGCCAAAGTGCCTGTAAATATAAACTTCAATGTCAACATCCAATGCATGCGGTAAGTAATGCTTGTTTGTCGACTTAAGCTCTGCCTGGAAAGCGGTGGGCCGCGGCATCCAAGAAAGGGTTAAGCTTTATATAACATTATGCAGTCCCTCCAGAAAAATGTGGCTTTTTTTGTGATTGTTGCGGCCAAAAATCCTTTATTAGCGCCACGTTTTCTTAAAAAATGCGATGAAATATGCGGCATATTTATGCAATTTTATGCGATGAAATTGCGGAAAAATGCGGGAACTTGCGAAAAATTCAGCTTTTCGATGACGTTCACGTCGCGAAATTGCGTCACTTCATAACGTTCCCATGGCAACCGGGGGAAACGGCTGCTCTTGTGTGAAGTAAACGCAACATTTTTTAACTTTCTGCTAAGATAAATGTGACTTTTTTGCAACGAAAATGCGGGGACTATGAAAACATGCAAGCCCCGCATATTTTGCGCGGAAATCTGCAATTTATGCGGTGAAAGTGCGGCATATTTGAAAAAAATGGGGCCCCCGCATGAATATGCGGACCTTGGCTGATTATGCGTTGTATTATGCGATCGCATAATCGCGTTTTTCTGGAGGGACTGATTATATGTTGATGTCCGTGTACGAGAGAGGGTTAAGACCTGTGACAAATACTTCGATATTTTATGATTACCGGTATGTCTTTTCTCGTAGATTGTAATATGTATGTCTGCAACCCGCTTAATGTGCGCCTGCCTATCTTGGCCAGGACACTCTTGTAAAATGGATTTGAATCTCATTGAGATTTTCCCTAGATAAACAAAGGCTAAATAAATAAATAATCTGTTAGTCCTCTAGACTAATGGACACTGGTAATGTCGCGCTGACAAAACAAGAGAAAGTTAATTTGATTTATAGTCAACAGGATGTCTGCACATCTCATGTTGGCCAAGTCGTGCGTTGGCTGCAGGACCACAAGGGGAGGCTTACCTTTGCTGAAGTCCTTGGGGTCCAGGGAGAGGCTGTAGCCAGGAAGCGTCTCCAGGAGCAGCTTGTAGCAGGCCCTCCAGCCGGGCTCCGGGATGGTGGGCGCCACGCACTGCATGGCCGCCACGCGCTTGAAGAAGGCCGACTTGCGCTGGAAGCCAATGAGGTCGTAGAGCTCCGACAGGATGCTGTAGCGCTGGATCTTCTCCTCCTCAGACAGCTGGGGGAGGAAGAGGAGGAGGAGGAGGAGCAGGACGTGGAGGAGGAGGAGGAGGCGGAGAGGACCAAGAGTATAAGACATCACCAGGCAAGAAATAAAATGAGAACAATAGAAATACTACTTGGCAATCTGTGGTTATTGCAACAGCAGGAGTACCGTGCACAAAAGTAATTTCCAGATTGAAAAAAAGGAAACAAATACAGCTTGAGAAACTAAAAGAATATAAATATAAAGTAAAAATAAATACCTATTCTTTTTTTAACATTCAATAGCTCTGAAAACAATTCAAATAATAAACATTAGAAGTGTATATTAATATAGTGCATTGCCCGTTACATAGCTTGCGGCTTTCTGGAGAACCGCTCATCCAAACAACCTCACACTCAGCGCTGCGGTGCCTCGGGTCGTCAGGAACGCTCCCGCCGAGTGTGAAGTCAATCGGATGAACGGTCACCGAGAAAATCAAAACGAAAGACACGCATGCATACATACATAGAGAGGATCCTGTAATTATAGTTAGATGCATGTGTTTACAGCCGCGCTTAATTGGATTTTCACTCTATTCTTTCAAATTCAATATCCCTCCAACTGTCAGTCAACAGGGGACTCCACCGCGGGGTCCCCTGCATGAATTAGCCGGCGAACCCCAGAGAGACGACGAACCGCGTCCTCAAAAGCCTGCGGGGGTACGTCTCGCTAGCATGCGAGGCCCTTGCGATGTCTACCTGTCCGAGGTTGATGTACACGGCGTTCTGCAGGAACTCCGAGGCCTCCATGGCCCTCTTCTGGATGGCCAGCACCCTGACCGCCTTCACGCAGGCCTCCAGCTCGATCACGCCGGCGTTCTTGTACTACAATGGAAGAAGGGCACACCCGCGCATGGATCCGTGTCAAGGTTTTTACCGCCAAGAGCATGTATGTCCGACGTCCGTGCTCATCGGTCAGGAGTGCAGCGACACCACGGCTCACTCCAATGACCTGTGAATACTTTTACTGCTTCACACAGTACTATTTCCAGGAAACCCCTGATTATTTGTGAATGCGCTGGGTTTATTAGGATTGTATCAGGCCCTACCTTAGGCTATCTGTGTGCGCGTGTGCGTGTTCACTTTTAAATCCAGCTCTCTGCAACCCTCCAATGCCCACCACTGCACTCAGTCTCATTATTAAAATCCAATTAATATCTGAATGGCTGTGTGGTGAGATGCAATTTAATTCTGAGCGAACTGGTAACAGGTTAAAGGACCGTGGAAGGTGAGAGCAGACAACTGACTGTAATAATGAAGATAAAGCAGTGTTGCGTTTAAATTGCTGGGTGCAACAATGGGCCCTACCTTGACGTCCTATAGTATCCATTTTTCCTCAAAAGGTAAGGCAGGGCATAGATTGGATGAATACAGTGCTTTACATAACGCTTGTTAAAAAAAACCTGCAGATTCCCTTTAGCTAACCGGCCCTGTTCCCCTGAAGATCCTTCCGTGACGTGACGCGTGTTAAACACAATGTACTACCGACTACAACTCCATCTGCTTTGCGATCAAAGGGATAGCGCCCCGGTACAGCGCCCGTCTCAGTGGAGGAAGAGGAAACACTGACCCCTGTTGGGTCAGCCAGTTATGACAGGATAATCATTGTGTTGGAAATGTTCTTCATAATCCAAGTTTTATAACCAGGATGAAATAATAACGTGTTGACATTCATCATTTGTTTGTATCAGCATATTCAACATTCACTGCAATCCATGCATTGGCCAAAACACAATTCGACTTGAACAGATGGCCCTACGTGTTATAATTGTACAGATGGCCCTACATGTTAGACCTGTGTAAAGAGGGGCCTACGTGTTAGACCTGTATACAGAGGGGCCTACAGGTTACACTTCTGTACAGAGGGGCCTGCAGGTGCCAAATCTGTCTCTGAATTACCTTGCCGTAGTAGGAGATGGCGTCTTTGTATTTCTCGATGATGTCCTCCGGGCTCAGGCAGTTCTTGGCGCGGCCGATCTCAGTGCTGGTGTCTGCACTGATCCCATTGGCTGAGAGGGCACCTGCGCTCAAAAGGACGGAGGGAATAGGGATGAGAGAAGGCAACGCCTACTGGTGCTGATAGCCCTCTGGTAGTCTGGACAAGAAAATGAAGGCATGACAGTGACTACAGGAGTGGGGAGCCAAAATGAAATAAGAAGTGCCCTTCTATGGGCCATGGGGTTGAAACGATATAACCAAACGCTAATTGATGTACCCGCCACCTGCAAGCTAACGCAAAAGGAGTTCATCCTCATAGGAACCCCCCTTCACCCTAGGGTCTCCAAAACCACAGAGATCAGAAGGATCCTTTCCTCTTAGGATAGCCAACAAAAATAAATGCCAAACCAAAAGAAAATCGTTTTGTTTTGTTTTTTTCACTAAAGAAAGTCTGGGGGGGGGAAAGAAATACAGGGTCAAATATGAACAAAAAAAAATAGCATCACATCTTTGCTGCTGGGCATTCACTCACTCCAAAAGGAGAATGATTCACCATGTGTTCAAAGACAACACCCTCCACACCCCCAGAACTGAACGCTGGCTTTATATTACCCCATTGCCTCAACCTCAAACCTTGATTTCTGGGGTGGGTCATTTTTCAGGGCTTTTCTCGCTTCTTGAGCCGGAACAGATTCTGAATCATGCGATTTTCAAACATTTGTCTGCAGCCTTGCTCCTTACATACTTAAACAAAGTGGAACAGAAATGGACAGCGTGTCTTTCACCTCCCGTGCCCCACCAGTCGGGGGTCTCCTATAAATATTCTGTGATGTCAGGATGCCCCTACCTACACAGAGCCACAACGATTCTCCGCGGGCAGCGATTGAATTTAAATTTAAATGAAAAAAAAAAAAAGTTACATTCTAAGGTGCACCTCTCTGCCAATCTGATAAGAATACAGATTTTATATTGAGAGCGCATTGCCTAGCAACGGCGCTGGGTCCATAGCGACAAAGTGGCGCTGTCGCTGTGATGAGCGTGTGAATGATGAGGTGGTTACATTGTAAACATAGCTGCACGTCACACAAGGTGCCAATAAGAGACAGCAACGCATGGGCGAGACCCAAGGATACTCTTCCATAACAACCTTTTATCGGCTCCATTAGTGTGATCCCATTGGATAGCTTTTCTGCTCTAGCCTCTCTACAAGTCCACCATTCAAGCCAGCGTTACTATCTACAACAATAGCAACACTGCCACCTCCTGGTGCGATCTGATCACTCATCTGATCCAGAGTCATCCTAAAGATCCCATATTATGCTTTTTTTTTTAGGGCTATTGATTGCATTTGGGGTACTAATATATAGGGTTACATACCTGTATACTATATTATATAGGGGTACATATGTACCTGTATACTAGAAATACCCCTTATTATTAGTCTGTTTTAGATCATATCGCTATTCACACCCCAAGAAGTTGTAAACATTGTGGGCAGCCGGGAGGCGCGAATTCTGCACTTCCATACACACGTCAAACTATTACGGAGGTAAAGTTTGAGTGCAAAGTAGCTGTTTCACGCACTTAAAGAGGGGCGTTCTCATTGCTCTTTCATATGGATTTGTGCAAAATTGTATTCTACCGCAAGTCACCTGGTGAAACGTGGTTTCATTGTGAGACAGGGATGCCAGCTACAATTGGTAGGGTAGATTAGAAGCCATCTATTTTATACCAAACGATCAGGGTGGGGTCATCTAGGGTGAATCGATAAGGTGCTAAACATGAACCTCTGGAAAAATATTTGCTTGCAAAATACCACAATGGAGACGAACTACAACAAACAAATAAAAAACACAATTGATCAAGTGTAGACTGCGAATGAAGAACGGAAAGGGGTGAAAGTGCAGAGAGGGAGCCCCAAAACTAAAGCAAAAACAAAGCCAGGCGGGGGCTAACATCAGGGCGGCTAGTTGGGTTAGCTAGTGGAAGGCATACCATACCTGGGTCAATGAGAACCTCCTGTGCCCCTACACAGAGACAGACAGGGAGAAAGAATGCAGGGTTCACTCCATGACACAATGTTAGCAATGTTAGCAATGTTAGCCGCGACAGACCCCTCCTGCCGCTGGTTGGAGCTCGTAGCTGTGGCGGTGATGTTGGTTGCGGTTGCGCTCTCCTTAGTATCAAGGCAACAAGCTGTGCTCGGACGTCATGGATAACTATGAGTATATGTTTACGTCAACGGTGTTGATATGGTGCAATCAACTGGCATTTATTGCACTCTCTGTTGCTGTGGAATTACGCGAGTCAAAAAGGGTACTTCCCAATCAACACAAATGCGTCGTTATTCTTCTACTCTACGTGTTCTTAATATGCATTTTTACCAGGTGATTATCGATGACTAAACTGTGAAGCTGTTGGCCTGCTTTGTGTTGGAAGCGTCATGTTCTAATGTCATCCATGGCACGTTAAACTGTAAGAGATTCATTATTAACGCTGTCCAATGTTTTTCCATGTGTTTTTTTGTGGGATTGATGTTGGACGAGCATTCAAGCGCGTTGCTGTCAAATGTTGCAGTAAAGCCATTATGTTTTTTGCCACAAGCCACATGCACACAAACGAAAGGGAACAGATAGGTTAGCCAAGATAAGTTTGAGTTGTGGGTTAGTGAAAAAGACGCACACGTGAGCCGCCAAACAGTCCTGACTAACTCGCACACGTCAAGACGTCTTCCATGAACCCACGGATGAAAGCGAATGTGCAGTAGACGTTTGTGTTATGGCGGCGCTTACCCGGCCTGTGGCGTTTCCCAGCATCTGCCGGCTGGGACTGTTTGGGCTTGCGGGCCCCGTTCTTCCCCGCCGTACCCCCAGGGTAGTGGAAGATGACTGAAGCCGAACACAGGCCCTCAAACGCAGCTATGGGGAGGGGATTGTGAGGACAAAACACGGATCAGACTCAGTAACAGATTGAAACACAATCAACAGTCATTATGCAATCCAGTGCCTGAAAGAATTCATCTAAAATATTTGCTTTGGAAAAACCACCACGTTATGTTGAGTTTCAGTTTCAATTTGGATACAAGATACAATTAGAAAATGTGAAAAAAGAAAAGGATTACGTTCTTCCAAAAAAATGCACACCTGCCACCAGCCAATTAAAGATAATTGACCACTTGACTTGTAAAATTATTCAGGGTAAGATTTTGAAACAACTCCTTGGCCAATCGATTTTTTCCACTCTTTTTTTTTTTACTGTTGCATCCTTTAAGACCTCACAAATGATGTGTGTGGTCTTACAGGACGCGGATAACATTTCCAGCAGAGGTTGCGTGCCTGAGGGACTCTTCGCGGCCTGCCGGACCTCTAGATGAGCTGCTGTCCTCCAGACTTACCGCCCAGCCACAGGAAGTCGTTGACTCCCCGCAGCAGCTCCACGGCCATGTGGTAGTGCACCAGGGCGTCCTGCAGCATGCCCGCCTGGAGACACAGGTCCCCCACGTGCTTCCTCATGCGGCCCTGGCAGCGCTTCTTATAATGCCTGGCAGAGACGGACACCAGAGATGCACACGTTGTTTTATTTTTTAACAGGCTGGAGCCGTCATGAACCCCGATGTGCTTTGTACCGTCTCACCGTTAACACAATGAGTTGGCTCTAATATTGCCACTATTTACACTAGTATACTGGTACATGCATTTAAAAGGGCAACACATTATCCAATGAAGTAAAACGTTAGAAAATATTGAATAATATAAACATATTAATATTAATAAGATACTGTATTTTTAAAAAAGGTAAATAGAACTGGCTTACTGATCAGTTAAATAATTTACACGATTACAAGAACACCCATTGTCCCGGTATTATAAAGTTTCTTTGAATAAATAGTCTCGGTAGGTTTCCTTCTTTCCCCTGATGTGCGGCTGGTGTTTTTCACAGCGGAGCAGCGCTGCCTTTGTGACACTGTCATCTCTTATCTGACCGGGCTGCTCAGCGAGCCGCAGCGGAGGAAGACGTTCACTGTCCGTGTCAAATGAGTCTTATCAGCTACGAGGAAGGACTATGAGCCACGAGGAGAAAGCAACAAGAGGGCAGGGGAACAACAGGGCCATACACTTGCTATCCTAAAACTCAGCAACAAAAGGGACTGAAGGGCTGGGAGAGGGACACTGTCAAGGGTCCGAGACTGGGAAGGTCAAGATCAGATATGAAAGCACACTTTGCAACTGACTCTACAATGTGTATAAGAAGGAATATGGTCATCTCCATTTTCCAATCTTTCAGGTGATATGGTGCAGTGGTTGTCTAGGTGCCAATGTCTAGGCACCCATGGATGTCTTAATAATGAATAACAATGGACTGCTGTTTCAGTGCTTATCAACGTTCCTTGATAAGCATTAAGTCAAAATGATCACTCACAACAGCACTTGAACTGTGTCCCATTTCGAAGAAGCAATAAGGATGTTTTCAAATATATACATATTAAAAGGCAGATTTTCCTCTGTGGGAACTAAACATCAAACATTTATAATAATTAATGCAGCACTTCAAAAAGATGACTCGATAAATACATTGTTGAATCCATCAAATTGACGGTTTAACTATTGGGTCCGTTACTGTGCCAGGCTGAATAATGTACTGTTTCTTCCCCATGAATGAGGATAGTGAGATGTGTGTGTTTGGCATGCTGCTTGATCTGACAGGGAAACAAAACCTTCCAAATCCAGGATAGGGAATGTGTTGACCTCAGCTGCAGGCACTGGTGCATGTGTTCAGCAAAACCATATGATCATCGCCTCCAAAAATAATTAACCATCAGAGAGCAGCAGGGATGAACAACACAAAAATTAAACGAAACTGCTATAGCTACTAAAGCACAGCTTTTCTAACCATACGGTTGCTTAGAGTGTAAAATATGTGTCATCTCAGAAGCTTGAAAGGAGAAATAACTTTTTGCATGAATTCGCATTATAGGCTTTTTTTTTTTTTTTTAAAGATCGATCATTTGGCTTGAAGCTATGAACACATGCACAGCAACAGCACTGGGGCTGGGTGTCTCTTAGGGCAGGAGCTAACAGCTGATTGGTCCATTACATATGTTAACTCATAGGATGCCTCGTCTTACAGCTCACCTTTTCACACCCAAAAACATACTCACAGGACAGTATGTAAGAAAAAGCAGAGAGACAGATAAACAACCAAGGAGAACAAAGAAACAAAGACAACCGAACAAAAAATGACATTGGAGAGGAAAATGAATCCATGACATACAAACTCGGTTTTTTCTTCCACACAAAGACATCACGTATACCACTAGCAGTGCAGAACTAGAGAATTTCTCAGCCACTTCAAAAGCTTTTATTTTTTTGCCTACATACATGGCCACAACATGGTCCCCGACTCACCTGCTGTCTGTGTCGAGACCCACAAAGTCCTTCTTCTCAAAGGGCACGCAGAGCAAGGGGATCTTGTCCCCGGACTTGTCGGTGGCCCGGTCCAGCCGCTTGGACTCCAGCACGATGAAGATGGACTCCACAAAGTCCTCCACGCGCTTCTCCACGTCCGGGCACTGGTCGAACGCCGGGTAGAAGGCCACGTCCGTGCGCTGCTGCTCGGCGATCTCCCCCTGCAGCCCAAACACCAGGAGGCGCGAGTCGTACAGCGTGGAGCCAAACACCTCCTTCTGGCCATGGAAACGCTCCGACGTCTGCGGCCACTCCTTGGCCGAGGCACAGGTGGTGACGGCGATCAGGCCCACCACCTTGCGGTGCGTCTGGAAGTCGCCCCACTCGTTGTTCTCGGGGAGGTAGTGGTGGCGGTAGCGGATGTAGAGTTGCCGCTGGGAGTCCCGCACGCTCACCTGGCTCACGCTGGCGATGCGCTTATAGATGCGGAAGAATTGATCCTCGGGCACAATGCCCACCGGCTGGACCACCACCAGCACCGTCTGGTGGTCCTCCGCACACTGCATGTAGTCCGGGACACTCATCTCCTCATCACTGTGCGGAACGGAAGTACAACTTTGAATGCAGCTCATTATTTTGTAATATTCATGTATTTAGGACGTATTGCCTTTGTCAGCAACCTCCAATGACCCAAAGCTGGAGATAAACAAACATGACATGTTCCTTATCCCTAACCTGTATCAGTCAGTGTTAAACCATTGACTCTTTTAGAAAAGTGTGTACATTTTTCTCGAAAGTAAAGAGACTAAGATTTGAAGCAGCAAGCATTTTAAACAGAATGTATTCTGCAGGTGTTCCTATGGTGGTGTGTGTGGTGTCCTGCGACAACATACGTCACCTGGGCTGTGTGTGCACCTGCAATGTGAGACCCAGTGTACCCCATTCACATCATAGCTGCACCGATTAAACAGATAAATGGGACAGTACACAGAATGTCCGTAAAGCAAACAAACAAAAAGGTCAGGTTCCCCCTTATCACGCTGGTGTTTGTTATTGTTCACTAGCATGCTAAACAGTAGTCTGCCTGGCAGTAAGCGACATCGTTCTGTGACATGATTTTTGACTCATCGTTTAACTACATTACTCGCTAACTGTATACGGTTCTGTGTTACACTACAAAAGCAGTTGAGTGCTACTTACATTGCAAATATCCATAAGCAGGCAAGTTACCTTTAGCAAGCTGTCAAATTAAAGAGCTTCCTTATGTTCCCTTTCTTCTTCTACACAATGACGATGTTTTCAAATAAGAAAACGGCCCCATCTACAGGCGGCAGAAAGAAATGCATGTTAAAACATTAGCATCTCACTTGCGTGTTTGCAGAAACGCACCCCTTCTGTCATTGTCGTTGATGATTTTGGTTATCATTATACAGCCTTTCATGTCAAGTCAATTGTATTGCCCAAGCCCTTATTCACAGTTAAAGTCTGAAAGGGATTTACAGGCAATATAAAATTTGACCCCTCCTAACCCTAGCCCTCCAAATGGCAAGTAAACTTCCTTTATTGAAAAATAAGAAAAGGAACTCACAGCGGAGATTCCTCCTTCCAAGGATAGTTTGCCAAAACTATTTTCATGTATGTCTTTTTTTCTCTGGCAGGATAATAGACTGCAAATAAACATTTGTTCCCCCAAAAGAAATTATCTGAACAAAACTCAAGGTGGTAATTTATGCATAAATAACTATTTAGTGATTCATCCACCGACAATCTTGTCATAAGAAAGTTTGCTGTATCAGATGTTCTGGCATCTTGATGATTTCATTTTATAAATCCATGTTTCCATTTGCTCTTGTTTTAGAGCAACTAGACTTTGAACCAAACTTGCGTCATGTCTCCAAAGTACAATGATGAAAACAGAGTTAGGAATAAGCAGTTATGTTCATATTTTATTCAAATGGTAGTTTATTTAATTTACGTATAACATAACAGACCCACATCGTTCATCCACACTGGAGGAACAGCTTTTTAAATTAAAAGTATACTAAATAGTACATTGGATTTGATGACGGTGAATCAATCAAATATCTTAACTTGGGTATCAGGAGGCCAAAATATGATGAACAAATTAGCAAGAGTACCAGAGTTAGTTAATAATTGCATTTCTAAAATCTTGAGAATTAAACACCTTTTTTTTCATATATTTTTATTTATGTAGCCCATACATCACATCTCACAATCTTCTTGGAAGACAACAGCAAAGTATTCCCAATTTTCTTAAATTTTTGGCCAAAGGGAAATGGGTCCAAACAGCAAAGGAGGAGGTTAAAACTTACATGGAATGTCTAAAAACAGAGCATACAGGGTATAAGGATTACACATAACAGGCAAAAACACAGCTTACTACAATCAACACAACAGTGCATAAACATTGTGTCTGTGAGGACTGTCATTGAGTAAAGACCTTGAATAAGAGCCTAAAACAGTGAATTGGAAACGTGTATGGATAGAAAAATACATGGAAGCAAATGCAGGAATGATATGGTACCCAATATGAGGGGAAACCAAACTGAAGACAGAACACACAAAGGTTATTCCGAAAACCCTGTGGAATTTATTCACTAAGCTGCCACCTTGGCTAGATTACGATTCAGCTCCCTCACCATGCAAGCGTTCAGAACCAAGATGGCCACTAGAGGATAAGGCCTATGCATTGAATAAGCAGCAGAACAGAAAACCTTTGCATTTTCCCCAGTCGCCCAGTTGGCCAATATTTTGTTTCTTAAATTCTTCACCCAGGTTTGAAACGTCATAGAACACGGTGCTGCAATTTTTGAATTTGGCTTGACAATGCATAGAAACACATTACTGCATCTTTGGGATGGGTCCGATAGTTACAGAAGCAACCCCAAAAAAGGTCCAGGTTTTTTTTGTGAGGGTGCTACAAGTGTTGCAGGTCTCGCTTAAATCGCTTTTTTAGTTCAGACAGGCCTTTTTCTTGTCCTGTCGGGCCACGACTTTTAGAATCACCTAGTGTGTGCAATACCGCAGTCATGTTCAGTTGGTTGGAATGAAAATGTTCATGTAAAGGACAGCAGGTCAATCGATTTTTAGCTGTTAAGTCACCTTAGGAGATATGTGTTGGCAACTGGGCAAAGCCAAGTACTTTGTTGCATCCCTGTGCTGCTGTTTTCCATGATGGATTGCATGCAGCTCTTGTATAGTAGATAGTGTAACCAAGGATTAATTCCGATAGCTGATAAACTGGTGGTAACATAATAGAACATGGTAACAATACTGGTCTTTAATCAACATGGGAATGTAAAAAGTCAGAGATGATATCATTAAGACTATTATTGTTTGTGTCAGAATTAGGTCTTACTGCCGATATCCTATTGGGAAGAGATGTTGTAAAATGTACAACCAATAGACTTTTCCCTTTGGCGCGAAGACAAAACAAAAGTCAGAGCAGTCTTAGTCGGCAGAATCCACCAATGGAAGTGTGTGGACGAGCCGCAGTGGTGACATTCTGCTGCTTACTAGACAAAGAACACCTTTAAGAGGTGGAAAACATTGTCTCCTTAGTTTGGATACCTGCAGTGAGAAAACCATATATCACACCAGCATTGTGCCTGGAAAGAGTGTCATTCAATGGACTCTAGCCTGCTCTATAGAGTCCCATGCTGAAGTCCTCGAAAGACACCGACCTAATTACTAACAAAAATAGGTAAGGGTGAGAAACACATCGGTGGCAATGTCACGGATCATTTATAACAGAATCATGTCATCAGTGATTATAGTTTGAGTCTAATAAGTTCAGCTGATGACTTGGGGCTTGTGATAATGTTATGATTGTATATATCTATATATTTGGCATATTGTGGCATTGAAGTTGGGAGGGGGGAGGAGGGTTGGGAGGGTCAAGCCACAAACATCTGGAGTGGCTTGCAGACCTTTCATGATCGGGTCGGGGAGCAGGCCAATGCGGTGAGAGAGGGAGCGCTACCCTCAAGCCATCTTCAGAAACTGCTCGACTGTATCAGCTTCTACTGCCTCAGAGAACATCTCGAAGTTCTGTGGAGGAATGAGGAGAATGGGAGTCAGAGGGTCGATCTACGCAGAACCAATCGGAGGGGTTAGGATGTGTAGAGGAACATTTTGTATGATAAAAGTATAAGCAAAACATTTTTTTTAAAAAAGGGATCACATACAGACATCAATGCAGTCTGTAAGTTTTGTTTACTGATATCACTTTACACGTCTTAATGAGTATATACCCTTTTTTATCAATTAAAACATTGCAGCCTAACGATAGTCATCATTAGTATTATTTAATAAAAACATATTTTTCTCCAAGTTTCTGTGATTTCTAGTCTATGTTTACAAATGCAGCGATGTGTGCTTACTAAGATGGCTGCTAGATAGCTTGGGACGCTGGTGCTTACACATATGCCCCACAGACTGGTGCGGAAAGAGGAAATGCTTTATAAAGCATCAACCCTAGGCTGGAATCCTCACCCCGCAGTACTGGTCGTCGTTGAAGAGTTGGGGAGGGACCGCTGTGGGGTTTCCCGCCTTGTTCCTCATTTCATTTCGTACCTCCCCGCCCACCGAGATGTCGATCAACTCAAATTTAATGCTTTTACTCTCAAGGATTCGCATCATCTCTGCCTGTTGGGACTTGACCTGGAAAAACAATAACACTGGGCTCATTAACACATTCACATGGTACCGGCCACTACATGAAGGACTGAAGGAAATTAGGCAACTTTAAGGAATCTGCGTTTTGCAATTTTGGGTTGCACAATTTCAATGTGTGTTCACCTCGACAACAGGGTGGGGTTGCTAAGCAGTTGAATGCTAGGATGTGCAGGAACATTGTATTTGAGTACAACAGTAAATGCCTGGTAAATAGTGTATGCCTGTGCCTTTAACAAAAGTGAGCATATCTGGTTCAAGGTTGATGATTAATAGGCCCGTTATCTTTATGGTTACAGGATCACAAAATTGGGAGGGGGTATTTGCAAAGCAACCCCACCTAGGCGAAGGGCTAGTGGGCAGTTTGAAGCAAAAAGAATGAATCAGTAGTAAACCTTCTCTTGCTTTGTCCTCAACTATGGAATCCACAAAGCCCTAATCGATACCAGATGTCTGGACAGACTTGCCGTTTCCTGATTCCTTTAAGACCACTCCATGTACAATTAAAATATCTGCTATATTATTTTTTTGTATATAACGTATCCCAGGAAGTTGTATCTTGAATTTTAAAGATCTTCAGAGATCAGGCTATTATACTTGATGACAACGTCAGAATGAACAGGACTAAATAATAAACGACCGATAATAAACCACCTACCTGGCTCGTTAAAAAGTGATTATAAAATATAGAACGTATATAGTGTTAAGGGGCACTAAGCTGAGTGGATGACCCTTGTATTCCTAACAGTGACACCAACCAGGCGGACACATCAACTTAACACAAGACAGGGGAATGAACCACATAACGGACCGCTCACTTCCGCACAGTCTCTTTCTGTTTTTCTGCACCACCTTAACGTTTTGCTGTCGATACACACCGTCAATCACCGTCAGTCCTCTATAGAAATTAGCCTTTAAATATCGAGCATGCACACGGTGGCTGTTGATTTACCAACTCGATGTATTGTGCATCGCGTGTAGGTTCAGCAAGAGCCCATTGACAGGCAGCCCACTGGGTGTGTCGAATTGAACTACACATCGTTCGTTTCCACTGAAACACTGAAACCTAAACACCGCCGATGACCTGCTATGTTCACGACCACTTTACTCACCTCCCGGGAGGCAGTCACAGTGGTGTAGTACAGTTTGATTGCCATAGTTGTCGATCTCAAAATCCCCTTTGAGTATCTTGTGTCGCACAGTTATCTTCCTGTAGAACACCCCTCAACTCGCCAGCAACTTGATGTTGCTATTGGCTGACCCATTTAAACAGACAGTGCACCCATTATAATTTGTTCTAAAAAAAAGTGCATGACCTGTTTCGATGGCCGACCTGCCCAGTCGACATTGTTTATTCAGACTTGTCTGACAGGCTTTCCATCGCATCCTGCATGACAGGCCGACATAGTGCATAGACACTTACAAGTAAGAGTAAAGAGAAAAGTAAAGTACACCAAATCCTTCATCAACAAGGACTGCAGGAAGGAATGCACCAACCCCAGTACCGTACAGGCGCCCTTAGTTGTGCATCGTGTCACAAAAGCTATCCATTTCGCCATCTACATCTAGGACGCTGGCCAAAGCATAGATGCTCTGGATGGAACTGAAAACTGGTGATGTCAGGCCTTTGCCCTGCCGGATCAGCTGCTGAGCGACAGTACCCCAGGCCAGCGTCCCATCTCATCAAACAGTGGTTCCCCCTCCTGCCCAGGTGATGGAGATGGGCTTAAAACTGTGCAATGTGGTGTAGAGTTATCTCTTTATAAAAGTATTCACACATGTGACACTATTTGAGCCAATACAATAAGATAAGGTAATCACAAACCTGTAACTCTGGTACCCATCCTTGACTGTCCAAATAAATAACAATTGGTCCACAGAGAAATATTGGCAAAACAGATGTGTAAACAGATCCAAATCGGTTTAAAGTCCCCAGACACCAATCAGATTGATATAAATGGCCAGAAAATAAAATGTGCTTCAATTGAACATTTCATGAAAATTCAAATTAAGTGACACAGGGCAGTTCTGTGGCAATGGGATACAGCTAGTCAGTCATGATGAAGTATGTCCAACCTCCTCCACAAAGTTTATTTAGCTGAATAAACTTTATTCTGCTGGTATATATATGTATGATATAATATATCAAATGTGTGACTGCAATTTTGTTTTTACAGTGTTGAACAAGCGACCTAAGGATTTCAGACTCTTTTACTACCATCCGCTCTGACAACTGGGCAATGTAATGTTCAGTTGGTAAATTTAATTTAAGTGCCCTATGGATTTCAGAGACTTTTTACTACAGTCCACCGCCGTACCAACTGCGCAATCGAAGGGTGAGTTTGAATGAGTAATTGAGAGAATATCTACTGAATAAACGGGCAACTTTCTTTATTTGCAATATTTGCCATATCGTTCCCAAATGTAATTCCTCAAAGTGGTTTTGCACTTCTATAAAATTCCTTCGAGCGAGCTTCCGGTATGCTAATGAAGCGATAGGTAGCAATTTACGAGAGGAGCTCCTGCACAATTGAGCAAGAAAACGGAGAAAAAAAAACGAATGCTACAACTCAAACTTTGAATAATATACGTCATTAGAACTTGTCAAAGTGGAAAGGAAAAAGAGAAAAAGAAGAAAGCGGAGAAACAGACGGGAAATATGCAAAACAAGGTAGAAGGCGAACAGGTGCTCCGGGCTAGCGTGGAGGAAGCTGTCAATGCCGACCAACCTAGCTGGGTGCCTGAGCTACAGGCTAGCTTACCGGCTGACGTGGACAAGTTACAGGCTACAATGGATATAGCCCAGCACAGAATGACGCCAAATTGGACAAAATCAATCAAAGCAATCAAATGGAGGAGATGAAGCAAGGGATGGATATCCTCCGAGAGGAAACTAATAGAACATTTGAGTCTGTGGACGTTGACATGCGGGCGCAAAAGAAAGAAATTGAGATCCTAGAAGAACGTACAGTTGAGGTGGAGGAGTGGACAACAGAGGTTCTCTCTACTTCACTCGAACAAAAAAATAGGCTACAAGAGAAATTAACCGAATTGGAAGGGAGGTCAAGGCAGTGTCAGCGCTAAGGTGGGGCACTTGGGGTCATTAATGCCTATTTTATTTATTTTCCCGATAATGACCGGTGTTCTATACATTATCACTTACATATTAAATGTGCAAACTATAACTTAAATGAAATAAAATAAATTAACTGGGAAATCGCATCATTTTGATTGTGCATGCATAGCAGGTTAGGCTTGGTCAATGCTCATTGGTTGCTGAGTTAACTTGTTACATTTGATTTCAACATAACGTTGTTGAGCTGCAGCGCGCAGCCGCAGAATCCTGGTATTAATCGAAAATTAGGCTAGTTGGTCCTCCTATCATACGTTGAGGTATCAACCCTTTTCAATACAGAGCAAGTAAGGAGAAACTGGTATTATGTGGGCTCACTAATATATGTTGTTGGGTTCTTGGTGGAAAACCAGTTGCCGCTACGCGGGAAGATTGATGCTTTTGATGACATGTTGGAGGGGGGGTCTGGACTTTATCTTTCCATGCTTACACCATCCAAAATTATCCTGAATTGGCTAATGTGGTGAAGACTATCCCTCGCAATGCCACTTACCCCTGTCATGATATGCAAAATGAACTTATAAGAACAACTAGAACTGCAAGCAGTTATGCAGGGGTCCAAGCGATGTGCATTTCGCCGGCACAACGCGACAAGAAATGTGCATTTCGCCCGCACAACGCGAAGCAAGTATTCAAAACGCTACCGTGAACAATCTGTGGATATAAAGGTTTTGACTGTGATAGGTTCGGTGTGGGAGTTATAGCCCCAAACGTGTTTTCAGAACATTCCATTGGCCAATTAGGAGATATACAATTTCCTCGTTTATTGCGCCCCCTAATGGCGAAATTTTCCGAATTTTTTATCAGACGTCATTAAGGTTAGCACCGACATGTGTGTAAACTTTGGACTCGATCCGATGTCTAATTTTGGATTTCTTGGGATGTTTGATTTCCACGTCTAATTTAGCTAATAAACAAATATTCAAAATGCTACCGTTTCGTCATCGAAGGTCGGATCAAAAGACTGTCCAGGGAATTATTTTCGGGTTGGTCTGAAGATGTCGTGTGCAAGTTTTGGTGTCGATTGGTCAAGAAATGTGGGAGGAGTAGCGAAAAAACAGTTTTGCGGTTTTCGCGATTCTGCGAAAAATATTCATAGACGCAAATGGGCGTGGCTTAGGCCAAAAGATGCAACAGACTCCAGTGAATATGTGTGTACAAGTTTTTGACTGTGGGAGGTTCGGTGTGGGAGTTATAGCCCCAAACGCGTATTCCTTGGTATAGCGCCACCTAGTGACCGGCGTGTCTGGATTTTGTTATCTGAGTAGCGGTGCCGATTCTGGATCTAGTCATGCAATTGGCGCGTGTGCACCATTTACGGTTTGGGCTGTGGTTCCACTTTCACGGGGAGGTAGAATAATAATCCTTACAAAAACAATAGGGATCCAATCCTGGAGGCTTGGACCCCTAATTATTGAAACTGGTGTCTTTGCATGATACCACTAAGGGCACGGACATATTCAACGCTGTAAAAACTGTAGTAAGCGAGCACGGGGCTTTGACAAACTTTCAGCTGTTGTCACCGACGGCGCGCCGTCCATGCAGGGAAGCCGCACAGGATTCGCTGGGCTCCTCCATCAAAGCGGAGTTGACTGCCCCGTACTGCATTGCATCATACATCAGGTGGGTAACTATTGATTACTATTTGCTATTTAAGGAATTTATAATGGGTGTGGAAACTATTTTCATAGTCTTAATATAATTTGTTTCTTAACTTACAGGAGGCCCTGTGCGCAAAAACGATTAACTTCAGCCACGTCATGGATTTAGTGACCAAAGTTACTAATCTAATTCGAGGGGGTAACAGGGCTCTCAATCACAGGAAATTTGTTGCCTTTTTGGAAGAGGTGAATGCCACCTATGGTGATTTACAGATGCACACTGGTATCAGGTGGATGAGCCGCGGAAAATGTTTGGAGAGGTTTTTTGCGCTGCGCAATGAAATCCCTGTGTTTTTGGAGGACTGCCTTCGCTGTGATACAAGTGCGTATTGCCGCAAACTCTGTGACACAACTTTTCTGTGTGACATGGCCTTTCTTTCGGATATTACGTCACATTTGAATCA
>OOFH01060922.1:0-34947 GCA_900323355.1 Merlangius merlangus | reverse complement strand
TGGAACACCGCCCAAAAAATTATGCCGGCACATATGTTCATATAATTAAGATCGTGCAGGCGCCATCTGACAGTAGTGAAAATCGGACTGGGTGGGTTGGAATATTCCAAGGACAAAGTAGTACTACACCAAGCCCAACACATCCAACCACTGGGTGTTGAGTCACATCGTCAGGGCAAAACCCAACAGTGTGAATTCACACATACACCCTGTTGTCACGCTCTCAATCCCCGCTCTTAGCGAGCAGGAGTGCTGCACTACTTTCAGTACCCTATCCCCGCCATCAATTTGGCAATCACGCACAAACAAATGTGCAAACGCACACCCCCAAACACGACACGCACACAGACCAAAACGAGAAACCACACGCAGAGAGGAGCATCCACACACACACACACACACACATACAGACAATTCCCTGGACGCCTTGCCTTCATTCTCATAGACAACCTATTTCAGTGAGCGTCTGAAACGCTGCGGTGCAGACACACAGAAACCAAACCAGGTCGCGGGATTGGCCAATCGTCTCTGAAGCCTGTGAACTGGTTCACGTTCGGATCCGTTGGTCATTAATTAATTGAGTTCTAGTGCGAGACACTAACCGCCGAAACAGGAGAGGTTACGCTGTAGTAATAGCTACTACCGATGTGATAGCGTGAAGTTATGGCATATGCAAATACACGCAGCGATGCAAAACTGAGGAAAGGTTTATGATAGCATTATTCACTTATTGTATATAATGAAATCAGCAGTTTGCAATATATCATTGAACCAACATATTGTTTTAAAAATGTTCACTTCCTGAGGAAGTGCTGGTTACCTATAAATATCTGTGACATCATAAAACACATTTGATTTTTGCCCGACCGGACTGTTTTGAGTGACAGGAGGACCCTGCATGCATTGATTGACGGCTTCTCCTCCGCATACTCTGGGAGGTGGTGATGGGGGCGTGCGTGTCCTATGCCATGCTAAGAATGCTGTTCATCGGGGCGTGCCTAGAGCCCATATGTATTGTGACAGGCTTTACACTCATGAACTTTACACATGGAGGATGGGAATCCTGGTAGGTGGGAGTGTTTATATGTGCATGTGTGTGGTGTGTGTGTGTGTGACCAAAAACCATTCTAAGGGGCCCAATACAACCATAAATGTCTGCTATGCAATAATAAAAAAGGATCATTAAATGTGCTAACCACTGCCATGCCTGTAGCATTCTACAGCTAATCTGCACTCCATCAGATGCTTACTTGTGTTTTGTATCAGTATCATTTGTAACACACTTCAGATCCGAGTATCTGCTAACATAACTGAATGTAAAATGCCTACCCAGCAATTTGCACAACATAAATCTTCCACTGAATTACTGTACATTGCCTTCCCTGGTATTGAGTCAACAAATGCGTTCAAAAAAGGAAAAACAACAGCGTGTGAGGAAAGCTTTTCTCCCAGGGACGGGCGAGAGTAATAGAGTACTCTGTGTACTAGGGACCACCTACACAAGCAGCATAATTTCTCATCTGTTACATAAGATTGCTCTCTCCCGAATCTTGCACGTTCATAATTCGTATAAGGCCTAACCCACACTGGGTCCTAAGCTAATCACACATCCCGATACTGCCTGCTAAACAGGCGGGTCTCCGCAGGGACCATTTAGTGATTACAGAGGATTATATTTTCCATTGAGTTTTAAACATTTTAAATTTCTTTGAAGGGCCAATGAACCCAAAACAAAAAAAATGAAATGGTCAAATTCCATCTAAAACGGTGGATTCATTGGCTCTTCAATATTATTTTTTATTTGTTTTTGACTTGAGCAATGTGACGTCAGTCAAATACACCTATTTCTTTAGTGCACCTTGAGACAAAGAGTCATCTGACTCTATAATTCTCTGAACAAGCTGCTAAAAAGATACAAATCATTTGTTGGGGAACAATTGCACAATTAGTCCCTCAAAAGAACAAGATTACCAAACAAACATACAATTCACAAGAATGCTTTGTTACCATCTCTGCATGTTGCAAGGGGCATGTCTTCACAAGCAAAAGCAGTGTGGTGAGACACTGAGACACGCCTTTTCCAGCGACAAGGATTTATTCCAAATCTACATTTTGAGCTCTTTGCCGGGTGTTTTTTACCCAAATGTGCGACCACAATACAAAAAGGCACCAACATTGGTTTGTAATAAAAGTTAAGCTTAATAAAGGCTAGTATTTCAAAGTACCGCACACTACAAAACGGCACTGCAGGTCACGACAGTATAGCATAAACGTCATGCAACTAGCTGCTTATGAACCTACGAGGGCGGTGCTGCTTATTTATATATTCATTTGAATATTTTGTTTTGAATGTGGTCAGTTGGTTTTTTGTCCACAGCACACTGCAGTGAAAGCATAAAAACATGTGTTAATCTTGTTTCCTCTATTGCCCAACAGTTCATTGTTTGTGTTTTCGCCTTCATGTTGTCATTTCCATTTTTCAAATCTACTCCTCTTCCTTACCTGCAAGCCCTCCCATACGGTGTAGGATTATCAAGCAACTGCTTAATAGCAGTTGCTTAGCAGCTCTGCCATTCTACATTGAAATTACATTTTTTGACTTGGAGTCCAACCACAACTCTAACTCTAACCTCTTAAACAACAAGAATATCCCAAATGATAAGTACTGGCTAGTTGTTTTTGTAAGCCTCCTTAATAGTACGACCTCCTTGCAATGTCCCTGGTGCATCAATTATGAATGCGGGCAGAATCCCTACACAAACTCCCTGATTGCAAATGCTAGACCTGATTCAATTACCAATCAGTAAATAAGCAGTACACAGCCCAGAGGAAGACTAGAATCATTGCCCACGCTCTACAGGAGGAGAACAGAGACTGTGGAGGAGGACTGAACTCTGGCTTGGCCTGTGCGGACGACCTGGGCTTTCTGCACAGTGGGGGTGGTAACACCACCGAGTTGAGTAGGATTGTGTGTGAAAACGTGTCACTTCTCCTCCCTGGGTTGGATTACACCTGAGCTCAGGCATGAAAACATTATGTAGTTATAAATCATTAAATCTATCCAACAATAAATGCATTACACACGCCTACCCTCAAATATTAACGTAGCTATTTCATTGCATATCACTCTATACATCTTGAAGTGCTGCATTCTATATACCATCACCATTAGCATAGACAGAGTACCTGATGTTCTACATGAATAAAATATTAGATTGCGTTCTGGACGATAGTTTAATGTCACACTACATGAACAGAGACGGCCCAGGTTGTGCGCGCCTTGTTCGGGTCGTAGAGGAGAGTTCTCTATCCGTCTGGCAATCTCTTAAGAAGGGAGGTTTTAATGGTCTCCCGTCAGCTTTGCCCTTCTAAGCCTCCCTAAACCAATCAAACATACCCACTAAAGCCAACAGACACACCTTGGACTACCAGTGAACGTTCATTCATTCCACAGTGGAACCCCACCTTGTGCACCCAAAAGCACAGTAGTCTGAGAGCAGGCAGGCGGGTCCGGCTCACTCTCCCCTGGCCAGCTGCACACTGCGGCATCGCTGCATTAAGAAGTGTCGTCCACTGAACCAGCACCCGTTCAGCTGCCTGGCTCTACCCCCGGGTCAGAGACAATGGAGCCTCTGTTTAAAAGAAGCTGTCATCGCACGGTGGCTGTTTCATAAAAAAAACGACTCCACGTCTCCACGTTCTGTATGTGGCTGACATTTGGCACTCAGAAGAGACACGTTAGCTTCCCTGCTAGGTGATTAGCTCCGGGTTGATTCATTTACATAACATCGACAGTCTTCCCCGGGGGGGGGGGTCTTCCACGTTATCGTCTACAAACATTCATTTTACACATATCGACGTATCCTCGAGGGTTCAAGCGAAAGTATTACATTAATTAAGTTGGTATGGACAGCGTTCTGCTGAGTTGATTGTAACTTCCTGTACCGAGGCAGATAACGAGCAATACTTCAGATAACACTTTGTTTAACACGACATCACGAACCTTTGATGGGTCTCTCCACCGTAGACAGTTTGTTTTGCTCTTTCGTCGACATCTTCCTCTCTTCTGGATAAACACACACACACACCTGAACACGGGTCCCTAACTGGACCAGATATCCCTTATGAGCTAGCTAGCTCGCTAGCCTAGCCGTGCTAGCTAGCCGTGTGTTAGCGCCTCGGGATCCTCCTGCGACAGGACCCAGCAGACCTGAGAACACAGCACAGTCCGGGTCCGGATCGCAGTCTAAACCCTAACCTAAGGGGGAAGGGGAACCGGGTGGGTCTCGTTCAGCTGCCAGATGAAAAGCTGTATTTTGTCTTCTTAGGGGGTCTTCTCTCGGGGTGTTGTGGGTGTCTCTAAAGATGCAGGGATGGCAGAGAGAAGAAGAAGTGCTGTCAGGTTATCTCGGAGGATGAATCGACTCGTCCAGGAAACGACTGACTCCCTTCAGGTCCTCACAACGGGCGTCAGATCGTGTGCTGGTCTCATCGCTCGGGTTCTGCGGACGGGGAGCATCTGGTGCAGCAGCAGGCCGTGCGGTGAGGGGAGGCGGGGGAGCTTCGGGATCTGGTCGTGATCCGACGCGTCGTCCAGACTTCTCTTCAACTGTCGGATTACAATAATCCACCTCAAGAGGATTTCCTCCTACAACATGGCTGTGTGTGCCGACGCACAGCGCTGTGGGTAGTGTAGTAGCAGGGTGTCGAGGCTTGTCCGGGTCTCCCGCGGTGGTCATTCACTGTTTACTTTGCTTTGTGACGGGAGGATATCAACGTGAATGGCAGTAGATCACCCGATGCGCAATTAACCCGACAGCGACCACTGTCACTGAATGCCTAGGCATAATACATCATTTGAGATAATTATTATATTCCATTATTAAAAAAAATGTATGGCATTATACCATGTACCAAGTAGCCTAGGTCGTTTTGACTGTAGAAATAATAATATTAACCTATTTTATGGGGGAACATTTTTACAGTTTAACTACTTTTCAAGCCAACCGCAGGTTGGCTTTAATAAACTGCCGGAGGTAGGCTGTTGCACCAAATACAAAAAGGTAGCTGACAAATTGTTGCATAAACTGAATGTTGGGCAGATCCGTTTTTATTTGCCCTTTTTATTTCTATTTGCTTTGTTCTCAAGCGACACCCAGAGGCAATTTCGTCATTAGATATACTATGCAAGTAGTAAAGCCAAGCGTCACACTCTCCCGCCTAATAATCACCCATAAAAATATTCAAGAATTCTACTGTTCGATTGATATGGTTGTGTTTTCAAAATGATAAATTCAATAGGCCAATGGATAAAACAATGGCCCATGATCAACACGTCTTTTTTGATGGACCGTGCACGCATCGCCCGTTGCAGTAGGCGTATATTGAATCGAATGTATAGACATAAGATATATTCTAAGAGCTACCTATTCATGAGTTTCAAATGTAGTCCTACACCTACCATGTTGAGGACCAACACAGGTGTTTCAATTTGAGTTGTGTTTCTGATTGGCGTAGGACCAATTAATTTGTTGGAAACACCTGTGGGTCCTCAACATGGCAGGTTCTAGGACTACATTTGAAACTCATGGATAGGGTTCAATCCCCCAACCATTATTTCACCATCTCCCCCTACAAGTGATACTGGGCTCCAAACCCCTTAATGGGGTTTACATTATGAGTAGCTACATTCGATTCAGTTCACAATGTCAACGTTAATAATGATAGGAATAGGCTACACTACTGGTAGCCTACTGGTTCATCTTTCAGTGAAGGACAAAACAAAACAGAACAACAGCATGATCTTGTGGTCATTAAGGGAAAGTACTCGTTCTCCGTTTTATGTGAACAAAATATCAACGGGACCATTTAAATGCCCTGAACTGCAGTGAAAATCACGCTAAATGTTCGCAACAAAAAATGACATCTCGTTTTTCTATCTAATCACACTAAAATGTTTGTCTTTGCTTTTTGACAGATCTTTCATCTCTCAGCCCCATAAACACATTTATGGGGCTTTAATACATAGTCTATGAATTGAAATAGATCAGACCTTGTTCTTTTTTGCTTATAACTTGAGTGCATTTAATAATTTTGTTTGCCAAAGCCAAGTCTAAAAATAAATGAGTGTATTGTTTGTATATCCCTATCACAATTCATTATCTAAAGTGAATCTCAAAGGTCTAAGGAAAGCAACAAGACCAAGACTTTTAAAGACCAACAGATAATGGCTCAGGATATTCAAAAATAAGTATGAAGGCAAAATCCCAAGTTAATCTTTTTTTTGCTATTTCTAGGGTGAAAAATAGTAGCCCAACATTAATTTTATTTTAAACAGCTGTCTGGTCTCTGGTGAATCCCGGGTCTCCAGAGTACCCTGTTTTATTTCTAAACTACCTCACTGTTTAAGGACTTCAGCCGGGCTGAGGGTCCCAATGACGACCCCCCCCTAGACCCCTAGGCATTCCCCCATCTACCCTCATCTCATCGCCTAGTCTACCTCTGTCCTGTTGGGGGACGGCATATATGCAATGAATGATTGGGTTCATTGCATATATCTATCCATGTTCATCCACTTGTAACATCACAAGTGGGAGTGTCCAACCAGATGCATGAACTTCAGCCTAGCAGTGAGTATAGTCCACCAGGAGTTCAACGTAGCTCTAGATGGACCCTCCCACCTGTGATGACACAAATGACTACATTTACATTTAGGGCATTTAGCAGGCGCTTCTATCCAAAGAGACTTACAATAAGTACATTTGTCATAAGAAGTGAAACAATATATCGCTGTCAGTACAGTAAAGATGTAGAACCATAGAACCAAGTGCAAGTACTAACAATCGCTAGGCTAACCCATTCCCTGTGTACAGCAATGATAGCAGCTACTGCAGATGCTACACAATTAAGTACTATGAATAAGTGCAATGTAGATTAGGTGCGTACGATAAGTGCGTACAGTAAGTGCCAGGACGTACAACATACAATGGTGGCCGGAAGGGGCTGGGTAGCTCGTTCCACCACTGAGGTCCCAAAACAGAGAAAAGTTGTGACTACAAATCAAGCCTGACTACACATCAAATCAAATGACTTGTATAGACTATTTACTGTCGAGAGAATAAATGCAGGGATCCAATTTAGATGCAACACCGCTCTCTCTTGGTCAAACCTCTGAATAAATGTGGTATTGAATTGAATGACCTCAGAAATCCATGGGAAACATTTTATTAAATCAATTCACATTTTAATACTTCCGATTGACCATTAAGTATAGGAACAAAATAAGACATTTTTGTACAAAACAACACAATAAACAATCCGGCGTCAAATAATATTCAGGTTTGAGTGTCAGTGCTAGCAGTGGTACAGGTATGGCCCATATTGTATTTGTATTTTCATTTTCTTTTGGACTTACCGAGACGTACCACGCTGATTTGCGTTTCCACTACCAGTATAAACCAATGGGCCAGTGTGAGCCCAACCCTCCTCCAAGTGGCCTGCGATGAAGTCAGCGCTGATTGCGGTTTGGAGTGAGAGGTTATAGCTTTATTTGCACGAGTATAGACCCTTAAAAATCCAATAAACCACATTATTTTTTATGAGACACATCGCCATGCACGAAGAGTTCTCACCTGCCAGATTTTTTATTATTTGGTCATTCCTATATAACTATATAAGCCTAATTAAAAGGGTAATAAAGGTTTAATAGAAGCACACCTTAGTGGCGTTAGTTTGACGATATTCTCTTGCAAAACTAAATAGCTTGTTGGCATAGGACAGATTTCTTTCAGATTTTTCGAGGTCTAAAGGATAGGACAATATTTCACACCATTACATCACTGATATTGATATTCAACCAATTCTCTTCCCTAATATCAAGGAAATCATGTGTCACTGAGTGAAATATATATTAAACATTGTTGAAAGTAAACAGGCCTAATCTGAAATAATGTGATAATATGTTGAGGAAACAAAATAGGGAGGTAATTGCACGTCAAACAGATTTAATCTTCGTAAATATCACTATGTGGGCCGCCGTCCATCTGAAACCATTTAAATATATTAAATGTCTCTTAAATTAATCGATCCGATTTTATGGTGTGATATAAAAATAAATAGGCAATAAAAGTGTGTGTGTGTTGTTGTGTCAACGCCTCAAGAAAAGTGCATCATCTGTTGAAGACACACCTTCAAGCTGGAAGCCCGGTTGTAATGGAAATGCAAAACCCAGCCCGCCGAATGGAACCGTGCCGCACAGGGACAGTATTATAGTAGTGGAAAAACTCCAGTAGTGTGTCCAGTGATGCACTTCCTACTTCGTCCAGCAGAGGTCACTGACAGGCTGCTGCTTCGGCCTCGGTAAAGACAAAGAAGGCCAAGGAGAATCCAGGAAGTAAGAGATGGTCCGCTGGGGGCAGGATGTTACCCTTGAGCTCGGGGAGAGTTTGGTCGTCTAACAT
This sequence comes from Merlangius merlangus, assembly GCA_900323355.1. NCBI lineage: Eukaryota > Metazoa > Chordata > Actinopteri > Gadiformes > Gadidae > Merlangius > Merlangius merlangus. Next base: position 26,488 of record OOFH01060922.1, on the reverse strand, counting down.
CTGCAGCAGTTGCTCATTGAGCATCACAGACCTGTTAATGACAGCAATTAACCTTGTCTTAATTTGTGTAGCGCTTTTATTGATTTTTTGTTCATCTTTCGTTCATCAATCACAACATAAAATAACAACACAAACTCAAAATCAGAGGCCTACATTTGAGAGGTCACTTTTAGAGAAGATACAACTTGAGTAGAACTTTATAATTAGATTAATTAAAAATGTATGATGACGTTTAAAAAAGGCTGACACATTATGCTATGTTCCTCTGGCTGACTTCTGCTTTGGCTGACTTCTGCAGAAGCAGAAGTCAATTATCAAAGGATAATGGCTGGGAAGTTTGTCTGCCTGTCTGTCTGCGTGTGTGCGGGACTGCGTGCGTTGAGAATTTGACACCATCTACTTAAGTTGTGCATGTGAAGGTGGGGAGGTACCTAGAGTAGAGTCCTGCCTCGTTTGGCTGGTCAGACTGCAGGACAAAGGCCTCCACTGTGCTGAGCGACAGCAGGGCAGGCAGAGTCAGCCTGGACGGTCTAGCGGCCATATTCATGGCCATCAGTGTGACGGCGCCTTTGCTATAGCCTCTGGTGAGAGCAACATCAGAAAAATACATGATAAGGATGCATCTTTTCATATGCGCTTTTGTTATTTATTTTGTTCTATATTGTTGTTATATATATCGATCTCAATACAAAGTCACATAAAAACAAAGACAGCAGTAGCAAAGGGGGGCCAGAGATGTGAGGAGGGCTAGACATTTAGTGCAATATTACAAATATGATAAAAAATCGAATGAATCAATTGCCAACTACAATTGACATGGGTTTGACATTTTTACCTGTTTCGGTTAGCACAGTGAAGATAAACCCGCACTTTCTGCCTCGGGTTTTGGAGGCCAGCAAGAAGAAGTCTTTCAACCATCAGAACCTCAGGGCCAACAAGTCTTTTGTAGAGAAGCGACAGCCAATAGTCCTGAAGAGCGGGCACAAATAATGATTTGAATTTTGGAATAACACATACTTTTAGAAAGAGGCTTCTTTTGAATTACACCCCTGATTCAACTTTTAAGTTTTGGTCCGAGTATTTACAGCGTACGCTGCAGGTTTCTGTTAAAAGTGAACAGATAAAATGAAAGGATTAGAACAAAAGACTTCAGAGAGAACAGATCATGGACTGTGCTTACAGGAAGGGGGTCCAGGTTGTCGTCGACCAGGTGGTACGTTCCAGAACCGATCAACACCTGTCTGATAACAACGTCCAGACCCATTTTAGCAGCAAGTCCCAGCTTATCCAGCCACCTGCATGCACAGATTACTATAGTGTTACATACATACACAGACACGCACACATATACCGTTCACAACCTACAAAACCATGCTCACCTTTATTTCTGCTTGTTTAATATCAAGTGTTTCTTGTTAGCATTTAAGGTAAGTACAATTAATAAATGTCCCTTTTATTAAAACATTTGAATGCTGTTTGAAAGTTTGTGGAAAATCCTTTCAGTACAAAGTTCAAAAGGGTGTAATCGTAATAGTATCGCTTTGTTAACACATACATTTATTCAGAACATGAATTTAAAAAGATCATCGATACACACTATCTTTTTTTTTTGCTGACTATGGACATTTCCCACTCTAACTAAACAATTAACACACATCTCCAGAGCTCTGCCTGGTTCCTCTGGTTGTCACGAGACTAATCTAATAACCAGGCCCGCACGGGCCCACAGCCCACACCATCCATGGAGGAGCCCGTCTCCCATGTGACCTGGCCCCAGGCCTTTATCTGTTCCTCATCACACGTATAAACAGGGCGGTACACCAAGGCTGTCAGGCTAGCATGCGCGTCTCTAAATAGAGCTGTGTGAATGTTAGATAAAGTACTCGAAAAAATGTGAAATATTTACACATTAAACATTACATCTGGATTAAGTATAATACTTATTTGTATTTTATGTCTTACTATGTGGCTTTATTAAAAAATATTTTCAACCTCATTTTGACAGCACTCACTGCATTTTCTGCAGGAAATGCAGTGAGTGCTGTCAAAATGAGCTAAAAGCTGATCACCACCATGTCTTGCATGTCTTAATGAGAGATACCCTTCATTATTTCGTTCACTAATATTAGTCCTGGGCATCAACCTCATCCACATTGGACAACAACCAAACGGGTCTCTCAACTCACACAAGCCTTACATGGGTCAACCAATCAGGTGTCTGGACTTGCAAGAACCTCAGCCATGGTACAACCAATCAGGTCCCTCCACTCACACAAACCTCATCTATGGGAACAACCAATCAGGTCTCTGCACTCACATGAACCCCTGGTGGGACAACCAATCAGGTCTCTGCACTCACATGAACCCCCCTTTTGGACAACCAATCAGGTCAATCCACCCAAATGAACTCTGGTGGGACAACCAATCAGGCCCCTCCAATCACATGAATCCCCGGTGAGACAACCAATCAGGTCTCTTCACCCAAATGAACCCTGGTGGGACAACCAATCGGGTCTCTCCACTCACATGAATCCGGCTGCGAAGGCGTCGGACAGCCCCTCCGCCCCCCCGCCGTACGCTGAGCTGCTCTCCCCCAGCCAGCTCCTCATTCCCGGGGACACCTGGTGGACGCTCTGTAGGGTCAGAGCCATCAGCAAAACATAGTACAAATATTAATATTAATGCTTATAATAAGAACTTTATTGGGCTCGCATTGATGTCAAAATCCTATATTAAACAATAAAATACAAACCGCATTTTAATGCTCTACGATAAAAGATTCAGTGTTTTAAATTACCTTCAGAACTTCCCTGATCTTCAGCCCTAGAGAGTCCAAAACCTGTGGGCTGATGAAGTCGGCTAGTGTTGCCTCCCTTCCATTCACATAGTAGCTGGAAAGAACAGAAAATATCAGTAACAAAATTAACTTAGTGGATTTTTAACCTTCGCAAGGGACTTGAAGGGACTTCAGATACAGTACATGTCATTAGGGTAAACTTGCTCATGGATGCCTACAGGTAGACTCTGGACATTGGGAATCGAACCCAGTACCCTTCGGCTGGGAATCGAACACCTTTGATTCCCAAAGGTGTTCAAAAATCAAACACCTGGGACTATCTTGCCCCAGGTGTTTGATTCTATTCTATCTTTGATTCTGGGCTATCTTGCCCCTACAACCACTGACTGAAGATATCCAAACAAAGCTATGCCCATATCAATCAGAAAATAACCCAACAATAACATAAAGCAAGACTATAGTATAATGTACTGTGAACTTGAAAGTAAACATCCGGAAATATTGGGGACACACTCAGGATATGGGGTCAAGGACAACTTACTGGTGCCATGTGCAGGCATTAATCGCCTGTGAGCCAGTAGTCAGAAACCTAGGAAACAAAACAACACAGTTGACGGTTGGACATTCAGCACTATAGTAGTGAAGCTTTTGTTTGATTAAAACAGGAACGTTTATTGATATCCCATACCAAACTGGAATTACATGGTTCTACCATTCTAGCACTCATAGATGTACAAACAAGAGGTAGCCATGGGAATAAAAACAAGTGATTTATGTATTAATTCAACTAAGACAGGTCTTTCAGACAGAGTTTAAAATTCAAGTCTCTATTTGTGTTGTACTGATCCTGGGAGTTCACCCGGTTCACACAGAAACAGGTTAGGCTTGAATGCTTTGTTGGCACCAGTTAACTTATTAAAGAAGCTATGCCTCTTTCCGTCTCTCACCCTTGCAGCAGGTCTTTCCGGTGGTCCCGCGGCTGGCTGATATCGGGGCCATACAGGCCCGTGTTGTGGTACAACTTGGAGCCTTGTAATATTTCTCTGAGATTAACAAAGTCCTCCCCTAGCTGGGAGCCGGCTACCCGGATACCGGCCTTCTTCTCATAGCTGTTGGGTTCTGTTGGGAACGAATGCAGGAATGAATTGCGTTTACTGTACAAAGGGGATTTCACGTTCGCCCTTTCACAAATGTATGTTGAGACCAGTGGTTTGGTGTCAACAAAGCATCAACCAATCAACCTCCCACGGCCACCTCCTGCCAACGATGTTCTATAGTTACACAATGAGAGCAATAAAGATAACTTCCTTCCTGCATTAATCAATGGTGGGTCAGGGCGAGTTGACTCGCCGAACAAGGAACTGAAATATAAGCTTGTGTAAAGGTGTGGTCTGCGAAGGCTGCAGAACAGCACACCAGACCCGATGGACATTAGGATGGAAACAGGAAGATTGATCTTTAAGAGCAAAACATTAGACATCTCACGTTTGAAACAAAAAGGTATCAAATCAAAAATCTCTACGATTAGGCCAACTGATTTCAGTAAAATGCCCACTACCCTGTCTCAAGGTTATTATTATTATTATTATTATTAGTGGTCCGAGCAGCGAACCTGTCTTTGACTCTCGTGGGGTGTACTGTCGACGCAACAGTAGTCGCATGGTTGGGAGGTGGTGTCTTTTGTCCCACAAGACATTTTAAGTGTGACTGGGGCAGACCCTCATGGGAATCTGAGGTCATATGATCCATGAAACAGGAACAGGAGAGTTTTCTTTGTGTTGCCGATGAGTAAAATTGCCAAGTCCAAGTTCTTATTAACCACCCCGGCGTGATGTCGGTTAGCCATGACAAGCCATTTCAAAATCAACCCATTGCTGATCTATGCATCATACATCTAGATCGGTGGACACTCCCATTTCACAAACGGGTCAATTTTGAAATTACTTGTAATGACTGAAGATCGCGATAACGACGGACTAAGAGAGAAGCCCAGTCCTTCAGTAAAACACATTTAGGTTTTCCTTTGGTCGTACCGTTGCCCAGCTCCCAGGAGATGCGGTACTGCTGGGACTCACAGTACTTGATCAAGGACCGGGCGTTGCTGCTGTTCCAGATGTTGTCGGAGGTGCGCAGCAGGGCGTTCAGACCGAAGATGAGGTCCATGTCAGTGCAGTTGGCAAAGGAGGTCAGGAGGTCCACGGAGTACTCTGGAGAGATGGAGGGAGGGGCAATTGTGGGTGTAGTTGTATCAAAGCCATACTGGTGTTTAACTTTGGGCTACTTTAACAGCCAATTTAACAGTAACTTTTTCAGCCACTAATCCAAACTAAGATTTTTCAAAAAACAATACTAAACACACAGTTTCAAGAGTAAACACCTCTCTTCCTCTTCTCTCTGATGTCCTACCTGTAAACTTTACCCCCCTTCTGTATTTCATCTGCAGATCCTCTTTTCGGAGTAAGGCTTGTTGTCGAATCCACTGCTTCTTCAACCTCGCCTCCAGTAGTGTAGGCAACTCCATCTTCTTACAACTATCTTCTGGTCCTATACAAAGAATGGGAATCAGAGTCATTAACCTGCAATGGGCACGTCTGTGTAAATAAAGCATAAGGTAGTAAAATGGCGTTATTTATATTGAAACAGAATATTTTTTTTCATTGCTTCAGAAAGCCAACCAATAGACAGCAGAGCCAGAATGAGAGACCACAGGTTATTTTGGAGTTTAAAACAGTGTTGTGTGTGATTATTCACCGGCACTCAAACCGGGTTTCTGTTGATCATAACCATGGGACCGCGTGAGGTACTTCTCTGGGTTGAACACCATGAAATCCTGCCTGGTCCCTCCGAATCTCAGATAGGACGGGGATAACGCTTTGGCCAGCGTCCTGAGTTTTGGGGACCTTAGCATTAGAAAGCAAGATAACGTGAATGAGATTTAATCCTTAGAGGGCTGTGCATCTGCTTTTCTAAGCACGACTTTAAAAACAGAAACTGCGGCTAGATTTCCCAGGTCAGTAGAAGACAGAGGTTGCATTGAAAAGCGAGGAGGTTGGTCATAAGGTCTAGTTGTTTGATGTAAATACAGAGCATGTGGCTGGCGCTTATATTGAGGTATTGCATCTCCAGCTGCACATGAGAGCACAGCTCAAAGTTCACACTAACCTCCACTGTTGGTTGTCATTCAGCTTTGGAATTAAATTTGAATAATCATAAGCCAATATGAACTTCAGCCTCAGAAAAAAATCGAACTAAATATAAAACAAAATGTTCCCGTTACTGATTCATTCGAAAGGGCATAAAAGTGAAACCTTACCCCAGCATGAACATGAACTTTTCCTCGGCCACAAGGCTGGCATCGATAGCCACGGACAGAAAGCGCTCGTCCACCTCCCGGACCATCCGAGACAGATCCACGCTCAGATCAACCTGCAGGGAACGGACACCCGTCCCGAAGGCATCGTGATCTGCTGCATCGTGGGACCCTCGAGCGGGCCACAGTTGTACACTTACAACCAGTATCACAACAAGCGATATCATGACTTAGAATCGCTGAATACATCCGACACAGGTCGTTGGATTCCAACTTCCTGGACTGTGGACAACAGGATAGTGGAGCAGCAGCAGCATGTATTTGAGGGCGGGCAAGGACTACCTGACTGTTGTGTAGGGGCGTGTTTAACATGTGCTGGGGCCCCATGATCTCACCGAGATACAAAAAGACTACATGGGACTAGAAGGTGTAGATTCAACGTTGACAGTTATGGATTGAAGGACAGTTACGATTATACAAAGTGCGTTTCTGTTTGTCATGTCTATAGATGCAGGTGTCGCTTACTCTGTAAGGGACGTACGTGACAGGAATCGGATGCACCATGACCGCATCTCGACTTCACACCCTTCTGCTAGAAATACAGCACATGCATATCCTGAGCTACGTGCGTTTCTACGCGTCCCTCTGCGTCCCTCTTTTGGATATTTTTTTTATTATCGATAACAGATAAAACAAAAGAAAGACTTAACTGAAAACAGAATTCTCAACCTCGGCAAAAAAACCGATTATTTAACATAAATAGGACAACACATTTCAATGATTGTGTCATTATTCTTATCAACATTTAAAACATAAATAAACTCGGAGGACTTGTTCAGTGTCACGCCACGGGTAAATCCAGAGGCAGCATCAGCAGCTCGTCCACCTCCTCCTGCAGAGCTGAGGCCTTGTCGTTCAGCAGCATCTGGGAAACATCACGATTGTGTTTCAGAAAAAAATCTATATAAATATTTAATAATCATAGATTAGACAGTGAAGTCAAACAGGAAAGTATGTTGCAAGAAATGTAAAGGCATTTAGCATAAGACCACAGGCGGGAAGTGAACCTATGACATTTGGCTAACATGGTTTGCGGGTTGAACCACACCTACTACTTGCCCCCACCGTACATTTCTTCGTTGAACTTTGATTTTAATACAGGAAATGCTTTCAAACGCAGGGAATTCATATCCACATTATATAATAAATAATACCAGTAGATCAATAAAAGAATGAAAGCAGATCGAATAAATAAGAAATAAATGCCACTGTGTTGAAGCACTTTCATCCATATAGTTTTACATCACCTAAGTGCATACATTTATAGCATGGTGGTCTCCGGTGGGAATGGAACCCCTCTCCCTGGCTAGAGTTAAGGCCTGGCTCTACCGGTGATTACCTTGGCGGAGGCCACCATCATAGTGGCCTGCTTCTTGTTCAGGTTCTCCACGGCGTTGGAGAGGGTGCTGGGGTCGGCGTTGGCCAGGTGAGACAGCGTCTTGTAGCCCGCGTTGAACAGCTGCTTCGCCCTGTACTGTGACACGCAGGAACATATGGGGCCGGTGTTTAATACATTACTTTGACTGTTTTATCAAACGGCCCCTATTTCACCACCATGGTGTGACGCAATTACAAGTTGTTTTTTTTATCCAATCCGTCTACGGGTCGTTCTGACGGAGCCACCCGATTGGTCCATTGACTTGACCATTAGCAAGTGATCAAACTAGCATGACAACACACCTAGCCGCGCTCAAAGGAAAGGCCATTCTGTCACACAATCCCAAGTGTAATGTCAATATTGGGTTGATTTGTAACTGCTTGTAATGACTGAATAAATACCCTGTGCTTCTGATAAAAAAAGAGGGCCTTAACACCTTGAGATTGCAGACGTTCACTCAACGAATAGGCCCCCCCTCAACATAAAGACATCACATATAACTAAATGTGTAGGGGCCCCTTAGCATCTCGAGAGGGCGCACGTTCCCTCCATGGTGCTGACCTCCAGGACCCCAGCCACCTCCATCAGTGGGACCAGCTCTTCTGTGACGCAGTAGCTCAGACGCTTGGACAGCTCGGCCAGCAGGGACTTGAAGGGCCAGAACTCCTCAAACTCCTGGTCACAGGGTGGAGGTCACAAAACATACGATGGATTGATTCAGCTCATTCATAATGATGTTTCACCTTTATTTACATTTTAACCTAACGGGATATTTCACAATGTGTAAAAAAAAAATATACGTCGAGGAATGTATATTTGTATGTTTTATTAGATGGTAGTTCAATATTGTTCGGATTAATCTCGTGTTGATTTTGTTTTAATGCACGATAATTATTATACTCATGACACTATACGTATCCTAAACGCCTTCCCATGACACGACCATCATCAGGACGACACCAAGTCACCACGGTGACAGGTCGCCGCGGTCACAGGTCGCCGCGGTGACAAGGTCGCCGCGGTGACAAGGTGGCCGCGGTGCGCGCCGCGCCCCTACCTCGGTGAAGTGCAGCACGCAGGCGCAGAAGGCCGAGGAGGAGCTGAGCAGGCTCTGGATGAAGCCGCGGCTCAGCGAGAAGCGCTCGGCCACGCCCCACAGGTTGGTCTCCTTCAGCAGGGTGTAGAGCACCAGGGCCAGGTACAGCCGGTGCACCGACGCCATGTTCACGCTCTGGAGCCGGGGGAGGAGAGCCCGTCGGTGAGCCAACGCGCATGTGGGTGACACCCCGCATGGAGGTGACCCCACATCTGGGTGACACAACATGTGGGTGGCATGATCGTTGGATCTCAAATTAGCATGATTCGAAGGAGAGAATGCTATGACAAGAGCTTATCCAAGGCCCTTATCCACATTATGTCGGAACCATGTCTAAAGGCATCTATTTGGTGGGTATTTTTATACTAAGCTTAAAGCTCAACACTAGGCAAACAAAACGCTGATTTTTTTTTTATCAGGCCTACTCTACAAACAGCCCGAGATATTTGAGGTTAAGAACATATAAAAGCTTCAAGAATCCTGGAACATGAGAAAAAAAAGTGTCAGGACTCACTGATTAAATTAAAAGAACATACACTGTCAATAACACTTCGTTGGAGCGACATGGAACATGACTTGGAAACGCCGTTTGAAATAGAGCGAGATTCATTTCCATGCTGCTATCCGAAAATATGCTCTCTTTCCCCCTCACCTTTTTCACCGTCTGGCCGGCAGCCTTCCTGGCCACAAAACTCTCAGGCACCCCGACCGTTGCGGACATCTTCTGCTCTGAAGCAGACAACAGGCTGAACTGAAACAGGCCAGCACACAACACAGGGGGTTTTCAGCGTGTTACAGGACAGTGTCCAGGTCTACGGAGCGTTCCACTACCAGGCCTGCGGTTCTGGGTTTCGCACAGAACATGATGTCAAACAGTAAGTGTTGGGAGTGTTTACGTGGATGTGCTCAGTCCAGGCATAAAGGAGGTAAAACCACCACAATGGAGGATGTAAGAGGTCATCGCATTTATAAATCCACATCACAACTAAAGATTTTATTCCGTAACTATGTGCAAATATATACGCTGATATCGGCCGATAAAATTGCAAAAGTCAGGTTCCATAATTCACGATAGTCGTTTTGGGTAAAAGCGTCTTCTTGATGACTCCATGTGAATGCTGTATTAAAGCATCAACCCACCAGCGGCCCACAGAGACCTTCACACCAGCCCTACCTGTCTGAAGAAGGCCATCCAGTCGGGCTTGCACTGGGCGACCATGTCATAGGGCGTGACCAGGTAGAGGAGGTGCAGGTGGCTGTTGAGCATCAGGCTCTCCAGGCCTTTGGACAGGTCCTTGTAGAGCACGTCACACTTGGTCAAGTCCACCGAGCCTGGGGAAGATCCACGGATTCAAAACGATAAAGTGACCTCCTTCATCTCAGTTTTTTTTTCAGTTAAAAACGTTTCCATTTCGGGTCTCACCAAGTGGTGACGAACACTTCAGTGTTATTTTGTGAGGAGTTGTTAAATCAAGTGCGAGTATATAATTGGAGGGGACTTTTACCCACAGCGCCTACACTGCCCTGTGTTCATGCATACTAATAATGAATAGCGCCAGTGGGACTCTGACCTATCAGCTGAAGAGTGGATGACTTTATCAAAGTCTCCTAAAAGAAAATACATTCCTGGATTTTCTTTCTCAGTACGATGCAGAAATACAGAATTCGTTCTCATTGGCTGGATGACATGTTTTGTCCTTCGTGCCCTAGTCACCATGCCAACATCATCTAAACAAAACCTAAACAAATCCTACTAAACAAATCCAGGGCTCCGCTGACCACATCCAAAGGCTCGACGACGTGGCGTTAAAGTAGCACGACGCCCGGTGTGACGGCCAACTCACTCTTGTACGTGGCCCGGCCCAGCGTGGTGATCTCCAAGGTGTCCCCCTGCGGGCCCTGGGTCACGCCGATGAGGTTCATCTCCTGGAGGAGAACCAGGCTGTCCTGGACCCGGTCCCACAGGCCTCGCTCGGCACACAGCAGCTCCTGCTGGACGCACAGCAGGGTGCTCGACATGAAGGCCTTCACCTGCTCCAGGGTGGTGGTCATCTGCGCAGGAGAACGAAGAACCACTTTAAAGCCATCATCAGGGGGGGGGTTGACGGTTTAGTGCTAGTTACAATGACCGGGCACCCGTCACACTCAAGAACATCCTCCTAATGTGGACTAGTCACTGCCAGTTAGGCTGCTCAAGCACCACTCAAACCATCTTCATAGTATAGACTACTGCCAGTTAGGACAGTCTAGCACCACTCAAACCATCATCATAGAATAGACTATTTACTGCTACTTAAAATCATCAAGCAATCATCGTAGGGACAATTTACAACTAGTAGGTCATTTTGGTATTCAGAATCCCTTTTTTAAATCAGAGTGGCCTGCAGTGATAATATCTTTTGACTTTAATAACTGTATTTGTTGTGGAAATGTTAAAAATATACTAAAGGTACTTGCCTTTAGTCCAATGATTGACAGGATGAGACTTAGGACACCCTTGCCTTCGTTGTGTGTGAGGTTGCTGTAGCAGGTTTCCATCGGGGCAGAGACAAGCTTTTTAGCCTAAAACAAACAAAATATATCACTTGAGTGGCCAATATTAACAAAAAGCCTGCTGAAGCGGTAGCTCAACATCAACGGAACGATAACCATAAAAAAAATTATTATTAGGAATAAATGATTAATAATACATAGCATTTAAATAGCCCTTTTACATCAGGCAGTTAAAGTGCTTTTATCGTTTGTGTGTTTGTGTGTTTGTGTGTTTGTGTGTGTGTGTGCTTGCGTGCGTCTGTGCGTCCGTCAGTGCGTGTGTGTTTGCATGCGTGGTGACCCAGAACATTGACAGCTCCCAGTTCATACACGGCCATCCATTCAGATTGTGCTAGGCTTTTGCTACATCACCATTTTCAATTGAATAGCAGATTCTAAATAAGGGCTGAATAGAGTGGTTGTTTTCCGGTAGCCCTGGGAGCGCTAGAGGTAGTCACCAGGACGGTGTCCTTGTCCTGTAGAATGAGGATGCTCTCCCCCACGGTGTCGATGCCGGCCCGCCCAGCCCGGCCCACCATCTGCTTGTACTGGCTCCTCTTGAGGAAGTCTGCCGCCACATAGGGAGAGCGCAGGATCACTCTGAGTGGGGGACCGACACACAGAGACCGGCGTCAGAGAACCGGACTCGTGCCAACACGACTGGCTGACCGTGACAAGGGGTTTCACGTGGCTTCTGCTAAACTGTGAAACGATATGTTCACTAATCGAATCACAAATAAACAAATAAGAAAACATCTGAAAACAAATAAAATCCATAATTCAATCATGTTTCATGAATTCATGATGATTTGTTTTATGTATATTCAATTCATATTTTATAGTCACAAATTAATAATGCTGAATATCCATTTTTTGTCATATTTTAAGAATTTCCAAAAAAAATGACAATCCTGAATTACGATTTTTTACTATGCAAAAAAAAAGAATCTGTATAATGTCCTCATAATTCCCATTTAATCCCCCGCCATCCCCTCCCTCCTGCCCCATACCTGCGGGCGGGCAGGTTGATGCCGGCGGCCAGGGTGGAGGTGCAGGCCAGCAGGCAGAGCACCCCACTGGAGTAGGCGTCCTCCACCAGCCGGCGCTCGGCGTTGGTCAGCCCGCCGTGGTGGTAGGCCAGGCCGTAGGGGATGACCTTCCGGAGCACGGGGCACACCATGCCGCTCCCGCTGGCCTTCAGCTCCCGCAGCAGCACGCCCTTCTCCTTCTCCTTCAGCACCAGGAACTCGCTGTGGGTGGAGTGGGACTCACTGCCGTTTCACCGATAACGTTGAGCGTAAACGTTAACGAAAGCCAAATGTGTGGTCGCACCCGTTACAGGTCAAAGTTTGTCACAGGGAAAGTTTGATAAGAAGAAAATGGATCTGAATGAGATTTGATTTACAATGTTTGATGTGAAGACAAAAAGCTATGGGTAGGAAAAGGATTTACGAGAGCAGCTGTGTTTAAGCTGTGGAGCAGCCAGTGGGTCTGTGTAGTTCTTTTTTCTATCGACACCCAAAATGTAAAATACTTTTAAACATTTTTTTATGCAATATTGCAATGTTCAACTAGCTATCTGAATTTAGAGAATACCCTATTCACATGAGCAACCAAGGAACACGCACGCACAGAAACACACAATTGTTCTGCGCTTCACTTCAGCTTCATTTTCCGCTCAATTGCACTTAAAGCTGCTGTGGTAAGACTTGAGAGTTGTAAAGAGAGAGAGAGAGAGAGAGAGAGAGAGAGCAATCTGAAACTAAACAACCAAAGAACATCCCCTCCCTCATTTTCTCTCCGCCATTGAGAAGTGCTGCGTTTCCCGCCCCTGTGATTGACAAGCAAGCTGAATCCTGTGAACCAATCATGGAATTCAATTCTTCATCTTCATTTTGAAATTACTTCTTGATTCTTTTCAATTTTCAAATTACTCAATTAACGTACCTTGAACCTTTAACTTACTCTTTCAGATATTTGCAGATCATCCCTGCTACATTTTCACAGTTCTTCTGGGTGGGACAGAAGACGAGGCAGGAGTAGGCGGGAATGACCTCCGTTACCAAGGCGATGATGTGGTCTGGGTCCATCTGCTGCATGCTCTTGGAATACTGAGGAACCACACACCTTAATTAATTAATCCATTCATAACCGTTAAGAGGCACAGGTCAGCCCATAGCAGCTCTCCAGTTCAAAGTTAGACCAGCCTCTCCTGGCCAGAGTTAGCATAACGCAGCCTATCCTAGTTAGCATAAGATAGCCTATAGAGACATCTATTGGTCAGAGATATACTATAGCAGCCTCTCCTGGCTTGAGTTAGCCTATAGAAGCCTCTCCTGGCTTGAGTTATCCTATGGCAGCCTCTACTGGTTTGAGTTATCCATAGCAGCCTCTACTGGCTTGAGTTATCAGCCACTCCTGTTCAAAGTTAGACTAAAGCAGCATCTACTGGCTTGCGTTATCCTAAATCAGCCTCTCCGGGCTTGAGTCAGCCTAAAGCAGCCTCTACTGGCTTGATTTAGCCTTCCGCAGTTTCGATTGTTATGTTAGGGAACAGTTTGACAAAACACACAGGCTGAAAAGACTTGACACCAATGTCCCGTGCTTTTACGGCCTGATGGAGCCACTGTAGTCTTGTGACCCAGGTTTTCTGTGGTATGTCGGGAACCAGAAATCTAAACCAATGGGGGAAAGAATTGACAGACGTAGAAAATACAGTGTGCGCATGAGGAACTCGAGTCCGTGTCTGACCTGTTCTGCACAAGTTCAACTAAATCAGTATTGATTACCTTATAGTTAAGAAGACGGGAGAACTTAAAACAGTCCTCTTCTTTGGGGGCCACCTCGTAGATGGTGTTGCTCAGCTTAACGTACTCACTCAGCTGGACCTGTGGACCTCACAGAGCATCACAACACCAAACTGACCCATCGCACTCATTCAAGAATAGGTCCTCACGTTATATTATTTGGAAAGAGTTAGTATCGACTATTAGATAAAATAATATGGATCTTGATTCCTCTGCAGCTTAACTGAAAAAAAACTAACAACTAACTGTCTTGAGATTTCCTCAGTAAGAGACAAATATGAAAATGACACTGCTGCAGTCATTATATTTTTTAGAGTTTATAACATCATTATACATTTTTTTTTATTATTATTATATTTAAAAACACAGCCAGGCCCTATAGCAGTCTTTTATTAACTACATTTGAGAGCAAAGACTAAAATGACATACAGGCCTGAAGTCGTTGGTGTAATTCTCCGCTCTCAAAAACTTCTGAATGTCTTTGATATTCCCCAGGGTGGCGCTCATCCCAATAATCTGGGTTGTTTCTGGAATGAGGGAACAATAAAACAGAAACAACGATGAAAAAGAGTCATTTAGGTTTATTAGCCTTTCCCAAAAGCCACTAGAAACTATACCAAAGGACAATTGTTTTTACAGGTCACTTACTACTCATGTATAAGACTTTAGCCAGGGTCATCTCAATGATGGCACCTCTAATGCCATCGCCCAACATGTGAAGCTGCGAACAAAGAATGCAAAAAGATAAGATTAAATTGGCGAAGTACTGAACAATAAAGTAATTGACATATGTATGCAAAGAAAAACATGCAAAAGAGCTACAAATAACAGATCTATCTACACCATATGACATGAAAAGTAGAAACTAAACGCGAAAGCAGAATGTTAAACTAAACATTATTGGCAGTAATAAATGCACAAAATGAATAAAATCAACAATATTTTAAACCTCTTAGGGAAATGCAATACAAACCCAGAATGTACACCTAATCTACAACGTTGGTAACGAATAAATAACCAATGTTTTAAACCTCATACTGAAATCGAATGCAAACTCAGACGTTACATGCAAACATTATTGACTGTAATATAACATCACCTTTACAGCCTTAAAGTTAAAGAGAAGTAAATGGATACTCCACCCACCTCATCCACGACCACCATGCCCAGGTTGTCGAGCCTATCGTTCTCTATCAGAGAGTTGACCAGGCTGTGGCCCTTCTCTATGGTAGCAATGTACAGAGAATTCTTGTTCCGCCTCTTCACTGGGGGAAAACGTCCCTTGCTGCCAGCGTACTCCTCCACCATGAAGTCCAGCTCCAGACCAAAGCCTGCTAACCCACGCACCTGCGCACAGTGAGGGAGGGAAGAAATATAGGTTAAAGGCTTGACACATCTGTCACATCGGTCGCAGGAGATTTACTTATGATTTAAAGATATTTGATGGTATTTGTGTTTACAATATATCCAATATATGTGTCCAATATATACAAACATACTGCTTAATGATATACTTGGAAGTGGAAGACTTCTATCGTCTCTATTAGTAAATAGTAATGTAGGGAAGCAATGATGCTAAAGTTAGATTGCACATGTATTTCCCCAGAAGGGGCCTGTTACCTTCTCTTGCACCAGTGATATATAGGGTAAGATGAACAGGCAATCCTTCTTCCTGCACAGCAGCTCCTTTAGGATGAGGACCTCAGCAACAAGAGTCTTCCCTCCGCTGGTAGGCAGAGAGTAGATCAGGTTCCTTCTCTCACGAACACAGTCAAGGTTCAAACACGTCTTCTGCCAGTCTGAAATGTGGACAAAAAATACATTAAAAAAAAACAATGACCATCTTTCAGTTTTTTTTTTTTCATTTCTGCCTACAAGAACCTTTGAATGTTGAGTTGAAATAAAAAGAAAAACACATATAAATCACCATATAAATCGTTTATTCCTCGCAGTTTGTGTATCAGTTCCTTCACTTTGGTGGGAAGACCAAAGAAGGGTCCGAGGTCCGTCGTCACTTTGGATACCTTTTCCATGGCCTGCATGGCAACATTGATTTCCTCAGAGACCACAGCCTCCTTCAGCACCTTTGTACGTGAGACATTGGATCGAGCCCCGGCGTTACTCAACATCGCCCTCTTCAGGTGATCTGTCATACTGCGCCTGGTTTTAGAAAACCCAGCAGAAGTTTGTCCTTCTGTAGTATTTGTACCACCCATCTTAGTTCTGTATTCACTTGTCCTCTCCTTGGTCCTCAAAGGTGTAGATGTTTTGTCTTCTTGTAAAATATCGCTAGTCCTCAGATCTTCTTCAATGTCAAGCTGTTGGGCTGCTGGTAGGTCCCCAAAGGACTCGTCTTTGAAGACGTCTAGGATGGAGTCGGTGAGATGGTCATCACTGGGCCTCTGTAAATCTGTGTTTTTCAAAGAACGCAGCTCTGTGAATCCTCTCTGTGGCTGGTCCACTGGTTTGTTGTCCACTGGTTTGCTGTCTACAGCCTGGGGAGGGTCTTTTGTTCTTGCTGCTTGTTCCACGCTGTCAAGTTTAGCCATGAGAGAGCTGTCCCCCAAAATACTGTCATAATCCCCAAATAAGTCTTCATTGTCACTGCAAAACTGACGACAAAATCGAAGAGTTATTGAATGGAAAGTATAATGGTAAAAAAAAAAAAAGGACATCAATACATGACCTATTTTTATCTTACCTCAGTGGGAATTTTATCATCCATTAAGCCGTTTAGTATCCCCTTGTCTCTACCGGTTCCCTTTTTCCTGGCAGGTGTCATTTGGCTTCTAAAACTGTCTCTTGGCCTCTTCCTCGTCGACACCCTTTTGACTTTTAGCTGTTGTTGTTGTTGCTCACCATTCATTGTTAATGCCAATACAGAAACTATCCATCAGAGAAATACATCTTCAATAGATTCAGCTTCCAACATCTCAAATAACGCTTTTCAAAGAGGAGAACTCTCCAGTGGGCTGAATGAGGCTTTGTTTAGACATCCACAATTCACTGCTTCAATGCTATATCCAAACATGACTATAAAGGACAGTTTGATGGCTAGATGAGTTAGTTTACAAGGATACTGTAAACAGACAGGAAAACACAACGCTAACCGTAACTACAACCAGTTAAGATCAATCAAAAGCTCTGTTCGGACACCTGGGATGGTCAGTCTTTGAAGTATTTTAAATGATAGAAATAAGCAGCATATTTGACGGTTGAAAGTTTAAACATAAAGACTCGCAAATGATTTCCATCTGATTCTGTAGTGTTTGAAAAGCTAACCACAAGGAGGGATACCTTCATCACGTCACTTCCGTTTACATTTTCTCGAGGAGACCCCCTTTTTATTTGATACATTAATTCAACGTTACAATTCTGAAAATTACCAAATTAATCTTAAATAACGCAAAAGATTGAAAGAAGAAAATAATCAAGCAATTGTTTTACTATCCCGTTTCGAATGGGACGAGTTTGCAACGGAACTGATGTCAGATAACATCCGGCACAGTTTACCCATGCAAGTCCCCTGTCAGGTCAATATGTTGGCTTTTAGAGGAATTCAAACACTTAGGCACCTTTTTTTGCAGCGTGGAGCCACAAGTAAGATTCCTTATTATGGTTACGATATTCGGATAAAGTTGACTGTGAAGTGTCGATCAGAGTAAAGAGCATACGTTGATTTCACTGAGTGTGACGCTAATGCTAGGAGTTACGAATGTCATTCAATTCTAAGACATCACAACATGCGTGAAAATGACACTGAAAAAAGTATGGCCTTGTCTTGATTATGGTATTAGACTTATAAAAAGTCCAAGGCTCTAGATTAGCTTGCAACGTTCTTGACTGTTAATCTGCTATATGTGCAATTGTATAAACAAGTGTCTCCATTTCAGGGCTACAAAGTTCATCCACGTCCTCAAATGTAACTCCAAAAAAGGACGACATGGTATGCCTTTTATAAAATACTGATTGGTAATAAATTGCATGGACAGTTTTTTTTCTATGCAATGTCTAACCCTAACCTATCCATAAGCCTATACAGATGGAAAACCCTTTCAAGGAACCCCAGAAGGGGTGTATTCTCTGCAACATCACCGTGGATTACAAGAATATACAGGTATGTTATCTGAAATCAGCTGTCTTTTGGAATATAAATGTGCAATTGAGCGGCCCGTCAAGTGTCTTTTATAAAGCCACATGATCATCGCTTTACTTATTATACTTTCTCTTGCAGTTGCTTTCCCAGTTTATATCCCCACACACTGGTAGAATCTACGGCCGACACTTAACAGGTCAGGAAAGATGCATAAATCAAATATTTTCCTATCCTTTGGCTGCAATGATATCTCTATCTTATCTGATTAATGTACTGGGTTTTTACAGGCTTATGTGGAAAGAAACAGAAGCAAGTGTCCAAAGCTATCAAAAAAAGCCACGCAATGGGTGAGTCTTCTTTTGAGCCACTATCTTTTGAAGGGATCCTGGTTTGAATACAGTAGACAACCATTTTAACCAAAGTATTAAAGATTATACGGTTGTATTGATTTATGGTTGTCCCATCGATTCCAAATATGGACACCTTTGGCATTTCCATCTAAATTCACCTGTGAATACATTACATAGCAAGGTACAGTCATTTTTCAAGATATTTTACTGTGGATTCATATTCCACTATTATTGTCGTTTCATTTTCAGGTTTCATGTCAGTGACCCACAAGCACCCGCAGTTTATGAAGGATCCCAACATCTGTGCTGCAAAAACTTTGAGTGGTGCATAAAATGTTTAGTTTATTATTTCTTTATTAAAGTAAAAGCTCTGAATTAATTGTTATGTATGCCCTTTGATTATTTTGTTGATCAATAAATGTATTTGAATTCATAAAATAACATTTGTACGATCTCTTTGAAAGGTTGTTCAATGCGTTGTTAATGCGTTGTTAATGCGCCTTTTGTATTAGCTAATCAAGGTCCCGTGCAAGGGGCCTCTGAGTGGACCGCTGTCATGTCGTGCTAGGGCTCAGGATCAACGTGTGGGCAAGGGGTCGTTAGACGGGGCGGGAGGCTCTCTGCCACGGGGACGCCGTGAAGGGTTAAAGTCTGTGTCTGGAACAAAGGAGAGTGCGGGAAGAGGCTCTTCAGGGAATTTTCCAGCAGCAAGTTCTCTCTGATCGAAGGCCTGAGGACATCTGGTGAGGGAGAGGACATTGGACACATTTTAACATTTGTCAAATTACAGAATGAAACAAGGTCTCTTAAATATTTCGTTGTTTTTTTTTTAAGACCGAAATGAACATATAAATATACTGAGTCCTGAAGGTGTTAGTTTAAAAATACCTTTTTCTGGGATAAGGGACTTCTTCTTGGAGATGAGTTTCCTGAGAGCAGTTAATTGTGCCAGCAACGTCTGGACCTCCTGTTCGCTCTTCTCTACCTTCTTGCATTCCTTCTGTTGACGGCGAAGCACACGACACCAGTGAAGACCAAAGCCACTGACGACTCGTCATAATGTACCACAATATCCTTAAAGGGTACCTTAAGTTTACGTACTTAAATCGATTAAGCCAGTGGACTGTACCAAATGGCAGGCTGAGATGTT
Organism: Merlangius merlangus; assembly: GCA_900323355.1. Classification (NCBI taxonomy): domain Eukaryota; kingdom Metazoa; phylum Chordata; class Actinopteri; order Gadiformes; family Gadidae; genus Merlangius; species Merlangius merlangus. The sequence goes on along the minus strand of OOFH01060922.1, from coordinate 6,912 downwards.
ACAAACCGGTAGATTCTGAAATAGGTTGTGGTGGCTAACCAACACATACCTGTGAGTGAAATAGGGGCACTTTATATCTTACCTGCAGTTCGGCCTGCATCGAGCTGTTCATTCTGTTAATCTCCATCACCTCTCTTTGTGTGTCGTCCGGAGAGAAGAATTGGGATCTTTTGGGACAAAACAATAAGTAAACGGCCACAATTGTACACATTAAAGAATACACATTAAGGATAAACACGTATTGATCTGTATGTACATTATTCAAATCTTGTAGCAGTATCCTTTATCACATCTTAAAGTGATGGAGAACAATCAAGAATACCAAGATTGGGAAAAAAAATACAATCTTCTGCAGCAAGGCTGCAGCAAAGCTTCTAATATAATAAACAACTAGAAAGAGTGCGGGTAGCTATAGGATTCAGAACGAAGGTAAGCATTAGTGGCCGTACATAAGTTACATTACAAGTAGATGAAGGCCTCGGACCACCTACTTGTGTTTCTGCACGACGCGGTGGTAACCGGCGGCCGAACAGGGTGCGTAGGACGTCCGGTACACCACGTCCTCTAGGGAACCCAGGTTACTGACGACCACAGGAACCTTATGGAAGCGTCTAGGGGTGAAGGAAACACATTCAGCTACAGCAATGTAGACCTCTCAGATCTGTCTTAAAGAGCACCTATTATGCTTTTTCGACTTTTATGACCTATAAACGTTGTTATAATGACTGATAGTCATGTTCAACCATACCAAAGTGTCAAATAATGACGTACGTGCATTTAGACATATTCCCTGCTGACCGTTTAGGGTGGCTGCGCAGAGCGCTAAACACTAGGGACGCCGGTCGAGATTCACTTGTTCAAATTTCCGGGATTTATCCATGTAGAACAATCCGGATTTTCCATGCATGGTAATGCTGCAACATGCTCTTCCGGAAGATAACCAATCACAACGGAGTGGGGCTGGCAGGAGGGGGGCGGAGAAGGACGAAGCCGAGTGTTGACAGAGAATGCTGAAAGCTCTGAGATGAGATGATGAGAGGAAGAGTTTCCCAAAAATCGACAGTTTTTTGTGCTGTGATTCGTGTCAGGTTGCCCTATAGGAGTCATAATAAGAGATTAAGACCAGAAAAGTAGTATAATAGGACATCTTTAAGGTCTTATTCATACGTCTGTTGTATTATTTAAATTGAATATTGAATAGACGTGGTCTGCTGTAGCTCAAGGGGTAGAGTGTGATATTAACTCTCAAAAAGGGTTAGGGTAGCACGCTCAAGGATGCCTGCAGTTAGAATGCAGACATTGGGGCTCGACCCAGAACCTTCCGGCTGGCGGTCACCACTAGCACTAGCCCCCTAACCACTAGACTTCCTTTTACTTCATAGCTACTTCTGGGGGGAAGCGGCACGCCTTGTTTCCTGTTTCATTACGGAGATATTTTACAGTAGAAAACTAATTTGCGCGAGTATGAGCTTTTAGAAGGGGGAGTTTAACGTTTCTACAGTGTTGATTTGAAACCTAAACAGACACTTTCATAAAGAGTACTATGGCTGGCCCAGATTGTGTTTGCCAATTACAATCTTACCGATCCCCACCTCCTGCAACATGATTGGTCGAAACCAAGATGAAGCAAAAGAAAGTAAAACATTAGTTTCCCCCAGATTTGAGGATGTCTGTCATCAGACCTGACATGCATCCCAAGTCTGATGTGTGGGACATACCTGTTGAGTGACCTGAAGGTGGCGAATTCGGTTTCATGGGTGGAGCAAGCGGACGTGACCTCGCTTGGCGTCAGCAGGAGAAAGATCAGATCGGGATTGGCCAGGGCGTTCTTCAGGTTTTCATGGACCAGCCTTTCCCGCAAGGTCATTCTCTGCTCTGTGTTCCTGCGCTGTCTGTACCAGCCAATTAAATTATCCTAACATGAAACATATCACATATTAAAACCGATTGTGTTTGACTTACTTACTAATTTATGACAATGTTCTAATATTGACTCACCTGCCTATTGTCTGGCATCATCTTCCTTAATATAACCATATCCACCTCCCCTGCTCCATTGTAAAACCTTCAGACAGACACAAACCTAAGCATTAATGAATGAATTTCAAACATTTTGAAATGTGTGTTAGCTTTTAAACAGAAACAGACAAGCCTTTGGAGTGGCTTTAGGGTCAGTGTTGGGTTGACATTTATTACACTTCCACCAAATGTGTTTTGTAATTTATGTGGTGATGATTATTTTATTTCATAAATAACTGTAATAAAATACCGAGATACATAACTAATCTGAATACTTACTTATTCAGTCTGTTGCATGGCAAGTGTTTTTGAACATCTGGAAGGAAAGTTGAATATAAGTAAATGTTACATGTATTTCAAGGTGGGAGTCAGTTGCATTTGGTGGATAATGAAGATGGAGATACCTCACTTACGAATTGTGTGCTCAAAATAAACATGATCGTTGGTAGAATCAGTGATGGCTCTCTTCTCTTCTTCTTTGCTTTCTCCGAGAATGAATCCCTCCTAGGAAGTAATAACAGGGAAACCCTCAATACTAACGACTATCAATATCACCGTTTTTAAATCCACTTCACCCCAATGTTAGTCCGTTTCTACCATATTATATTATAATAATATATATTATTACGTTAATTTGTCCTCAATTTCCTGATGGATTTGCATTTTGTTACATGTAGAACTGGCTGCTATTTCTCTGAAGGGAGAAGTTGATTAACCTATATTATATTTAAACTATCCTTAACCATGAGTAGTACTCCACAACCTGAAACCAGAAGCACATGAAACTAAAAGTGTTTCCTGTTAAACGAGTAAGTAAATGTTGAACTTCTCCTTGTGCCAACTAAACTCCACCTGATGATGATATTTATCTGAACAACCCTGGCTATCGAGAAGCAGCTCACTAACCACATTTAACCTTTAAATAACATTGTTTATTAAGGAACAGTAGATGACAGACTGGTGAACTTACCGCATCTGAGTCTGTGTTTAGATGTTGAAACATCACCGAGGAGAGAACAATCCCTGGCATGTAAACAGTGGAGTCCGCCATTCTTGAATCAAATGCTTCCCTAGCGCGCGCTGGGATAAACGACATTACCCAGAAGCCCCCCGGAGGCGTGCGAAAGAACTACAACCTGGAAACTTAACACGCTCTTTTGGTTTATTAGCCAATTGTAACAATTTAGACTTTAATGTTTCTCACATGATAGCACTAAGATCACAAATAAGTGACCATTGCAGTATAAGGAGATTATAATGTTATCTTAATGATGCAAAGCCATTTTAGGTTATGGGCTCGCTAATACTAATTAATTTTTTATAAACTTGAAAGATATAACATATACCGCAACATATATCTAAATTCTCCAAGATTTCTTGAGTACCTCAATAGACACCGTTTTTATAACAGGATGTACCCTGGTTCAACCTCCTGTCTTTTTACCTTTCCTGATTATTCGTTTTTTAATGAGATTCAATACTCCTCGGTAAAAATAAATAAATAAAACTTAAACAATTGTGAGGGAAAGGTGTTTTTTCATAAATCCATGGTTGGAATGTGTGTTTATACACACGTTGTTATGTTGTCAAACACCAGAATTCAGCTGACCTCGGTCCCAGACCTCTGATTGGCTGAGAGTATAGCGGTCCCCAGAGCGTCAATGTCCAACTTTTCACCAGGAATCTTTTTCCTCTGAGCTCTGAAAGCTTTGCACTTGGACTTTTCGGTCTCTTTTCGGAAATATATGACTCATTAATTCAAGAGGACGAACGAAAAATATATAATGGATTTTTGCAGCATGGGCGTTTCTCGATCCAACTTTCGCACTATGATTTTTATGCAAGTGTGAAATATGCCCCTTTAACTCTGTGGCATTTCCTTTGCATTGTACTGTCTAGCACTTACTTCCTACGATTATACCAGAGGAACTCCTTTTAGCGAAATCCATTTGGATCGCAAAGGCGACTTTTCTCGGGTGTCGTGGAGTGTAAACGCGGTACGTCCGGCGGGTCTCAATGGAGGACCCCTGGGGTACAGCTCTTGCCCTGTTCCAGGTGTGGATATCAGTCCTTTTGTGTCTCGTCATGCTACCTGCTATGTTCGGTCTCTCCCTGGGCGTCACAGGGGTCTATATTCAGAAATTAGTCCAGATTTTAGAGGTGAGCAGACATATGCTTTTATTTCTCCACCAATGTCTAATTGTTGTATGATGGATATTGTAGCGTCTAAGGAGGCGGTGGGACAACATAAAGGCTAACAGAGCTTAGTCACTATTCTGAAAAGATGGTAGGCCTATGTCGACTCGAAGATTGTAAACCATAGGCTACCTTTCTTTTGGACAGTGGGCCACACTAAGAATCCAACGAGGACGCAAAGAGAAGCCCAGTGTTCCCATTCCCCTGCCCAACGGTGAGAATACAAACTGACCTGTAGTAGGAAACCTGTTGGGTTCACAGGCTTCCCAATATATTCGGTAATAATTAATATATAACAGCTCTTTTTTTCTCTCACATGTTTCACATGTGACCGAGCCGAGGCATAACGTCCTCTTGTGTGTTGAGGGTTTTAATTCAGTTCTAGAGGCTGACGCTGACACTGCTCATGTGACTGTGTGTGTGTGTGTGTGTGTGTGTGTGTGTGTGTGTGTGTGTGTGTGTGCGCGTGCGTGCGTGCGTGTGTCTGTCTGAGAATGTCTGTGTGTCTGTCTGTTCTTTACAATAGTCAGTTATTGCTGTCCACCGCTGGCCCTCTTTCCAGCAATATAACACACTGTGTGCCTTGGGTCAGTGACGCAAGCCCTAGTTACACAACCGCAGCACAATATTCAACTCATGCCCTCCCCACATGCAAATTACATTATGCTGTGTAAGGCAGGGTTTGTGTTTGAAAATGTACTGCCATCTGCTTCTTGCCAGAATGTATGGTTAAGATCGGACAGGCCTGAGAGTTCAGGTCACACATATATTTTAAGAGTGGCAGCTGACAGAAAACTTGAACAGTTTTATGTTAATAAGATTTAAATTCGGCAAGCATTCGGACAGTTTAAGTCATATTTTGAACAACTTGTAGTACAACTTTGCAATTAAAAATATGAGCAGGCAAACTAAGCTCACCAACTGTCGCAAATAAATTGTGACTGTCACCATATGGACGCACTAAAGTAGTTAAGACAAATGGGACATGGGCCAAAGTCACACATGGCCTAACTCTCTGTTGTATTAACCTCCATAACAATGATGTGAAACTGTTTCCGTGGAAACTGAGATTTTGCGCTTTGAGAAAGAAAAATAAATAAGGAATGATTCAAATAAAGACAGACAGCAGTGCCTAGCATAAGTAAGTACGTTAGGTAGAGTATAAATAGAGGGAAAGTGTATTTACTTGGATTTTCACCTCGCAGCCGAAAGGTCATGGGTTCGATCCCCAATGTCTACAGGCATCCTTGAGCAAGACGTATTACATAATATAATAAACAAAAGTTGAAGCATTTAACAAATTGTGAAATTTAATATTCATTCTATAATAGGCACTAGTAAAATAAGGTTTAGTGTTTCAGGAAGGTACCTCGGAGAGTTCTGTTTTTTAATGTGGTAGTTTAGTATATCTGCGAGGTGTCTTGTAATGTAACGATTATGCCCCTCAGGGATCATACATCGCGACGGGGGCTCCATGGCACAGGAGATGCTGGAGGTGCGGGGATCCCGGCCCGGAGGGGACTTTACCCTGGGGGACGTCTTCTACTTCTACAAGAAGGGCATGGAGAGCCTCGTGGACGACCAGGTCACCCAGTGCTTCTCCTCCGAGGAGCTGGCCTCCTGGAACCTGCTCACGCGCACCAACCAGAACTTCCGCTACATCAGCCTCCGTCTCACCGTGATCTGGGGCGTGGGCGTCTTCGTGCGCTACTGCGTTCTCTTCCCCCTCAGGTTGGTGCGAGCCTGGGCCACATCCTGCCATCTTCGAGGTGAAAAAGCTATATCGATAGGGGGAGGATGATGTAGATGGGGGACTCCCAGATGAGAAGGTTCTGGGTTTGATTCCTGATGTCTGCAGCCCAACGTGTAGGCATCCTTGGGCAAGATGCCCCGACGTGCCCTTGGGCAAGATGCCCCCTGAATTCACTTACTCCACCATCTGCCATCCGTCATCTGCTAAGCAAAATAGTAGAAGCAGTCATCTTTCACAAACATCTTGGCTTTTCAGAAAGTAAAAAGGGTTCTCTATATGGTTTCACCCTCACACATATATTTCCAGAAAGTTTACCCAAAGATGTTTTTTACTTTGCAAAATAAACACTCACATAATGTATGTTTAACATATCCCATTCCTAGAAGGTTGAGGAAGTGGGTCATTTGTTTTCTGCATGTTAACTTCAGTAACTGTCTCCCCTCATCTGTCTGGTAGGATTACACTGGCTACCATTAGCTTCACCTGGCTGGTAATCAGCACTACACTGGTGGGGTTTCTACCTGAGACCAGGTACAACATAACACTTAACGTCACTCTCTCTTCCATCATAAAACTAGGTTATAACCATGTTAATCACCCACTACGGTTTATGGTTTTAATACTGTATCCCTTGTGATGCTTGTGGATGTCTGTATGCGTGTTTTTGTGTTGTGTGTGTTTTTGCGTGTGTGTGTGTGTTTGCATGCCTGCATGTGTGTCTGTGCATGTGTGTGTGTGTGTGTGTGTGTGTGTGTGTGTGTGTGTGTGTGTGTGTGTGTGTGTGTGTGTGTGTGTGTGTGTGTGTGTGTGTGTGTGTGTGTGTGTGTGTGTGTGTGTGTTTGCATGCCTGCATGTGTGTCTGTGCATGTGTGTGTGTGTGTGTTTGCATGCCTGCATGTGTGTCTGTGCATGTGTGTGTGTGTGTGTGCATGTGTGTGTGTGTG
>OOFH01060920.1:0-28769 GCA_900323355.1 Merlangius merlangus | reverse complement strand
ACACACACTGAATATTGTTTTGTAATGTCCTGTGAGTTTGTTATCTTGTGATGTTTGTATATGAGGTTTGTGATTGTTTTGTTTAAGAAAGAAAAAATACAACTACAAATCTCAAATATTTGCCAGAGAGAGGGCGGGACATTCAGCTAAAGGGGCAGAATACGCCCTTTCCGGTAGTGCCCATGGGACCTATGAGATCGAAAAATAGAATGGGTTTAAATGGAGAGAAAGAAATTATTTTCTGGTCCCAGTCTTTATATGCCCCGGATTACACCTATGTTGTTTGTGTGACTTCGCCGCTCTATGGGTTTAGCGGCGAGGGCTTCTGCCAGAGGGAGGGACTTCCGATGGCGGTCCTTCCCTGTCAGTCCCATGTCCGATGATGTTTTATCACAGTTTAAAAAACTCCTTGTCGTTGTTTTAGTTTCTGCTCTAATAATGTTCTTGTTGTTCTAGCTAGCTGGAAAAAACGTTGGGATAAAATGCGTTTAGTCTCTCGATTTATGAAGAGACTAAATAGCTGGGCGGGACTTACACAGCTGATTCACTAACTCGCCTTCTCTAATTGGTGGATACGCCAGCCGGGGTTTTACGAGAGGGAATTTTGAAATCTAGAAGAGGCGCTCGGTTAGCCCTGTATGTTGGAAAGACAACAACAATGCAGCGACAAGGGTAAGAAATAGGGTTTTTGCTACTACCCACCAACCGTAAACGATGAATGAAGAGTGCAAAAGTTCGAGCTAAATAATGTGCAAAAATATTGTTAACTAGCTAGATATTTATGCTACATACGTAGCCGGCTAGCTAAAGCGACCCAACTGTCAATCCGTTTAGTCGATAATTGTCAGGAAAGTTCAGAGAAATTATGTATTACGTATATTGTATGTGTGTGTGTATGCAATTGGGATTCAATGATTTATTACAACGTAAAAGGCCATAGCAATATAATGTCGTCCTTAGTTGTCAGTGAAGTTGTGTGCACACTAGACATTCAAACAAAGTGGCTTCGTGTCGGTCCACAGTCAACGAATACGATGTAATAGCGTGAATGTATTGTTCAATCGACCGCTATCTGTATTTAGAGGAATGACCTTGTTCACTCGTTCTCGTTGACCACAGAAAGGCAAAGACTCCCCGGCGTCCCGGCCATAAGAAGACGTCAAACACAGAGAAAGATCCAGTTGGGGTAAATATTCAGGAGGGAATTTCAACCATTTAATTGTTATTTCTATACACTTTTGTATGTAATACGTAAGGTTATTCAAACACGTTGTCACTTTGATTGCTGTTTGTTTAGGCTACTCTTTTACTCCTCTGCTGTTTTGTGTTAGGTGTACTGCCGGATACGTCCACTTGGAGCAGATGATGAAGAATGTTGTGTTGAAATGATCAGTAACACCACTATTCAGCTGCATCCCCCTGACGGCCTTAAAGCAAACCGAAATGGTGACTTCAAAGAAGTAAGTGTCACAAAGTCTTTGCCTTCATGGTTGTTATATTATAACTGAAAAGGCACAAAACATATTAAGCTTTATGAATAGTTGCAGCCTAAAAATAGACCTAAAAAAATTGTGTTTGGTGTACACTATACACTCACATTTACAGGGTACCAAAAAACCTTATTTTATTTTCTAGACTCAGTACTCGTTCAAAAAAGTTTTTGGAATTCAAACGACCCAAAAGGAGCTGTTTGAGGATGTGGCCAAGCCACTGATTGAGGACCTCATTCAGTGTAAGAATGGTAAGCAAAAGCAACTGTACCTAAAAGTCCTGCATATAAAACATCTGATTTCTATGGAGGACCATGATGTGTGTTTGTATGGTGGGCGTGGGCCCATAGGTCTGCTGTTTACATATGGCGTCACTGGAAGCGGTAAGACCTTCACCATGACGGGCTCACCAGGCCAAGGAGGACTTCTGCCCCGCTCCCTGGACATGCTCTTCAACAGCATCAGCCCCTACCAGGCCAAGAGATATGTAAGGCATCAACCTTGTAGATATTCAAATTTAGTAAAATTCAACTAGTGGGCTATCACTAATGCTGCGTTTTGATTGGCTGAGCTGCTAGTAGGCTATAAGTTATAGCCTACTATAGCGAAAACGCCGGCTTTGTAAACAAAAACAATGGCGGCTGCTTTGCGCTTTGATGGAAGTTTCTGACGATTTTATAAGCTCATTATTAGATAAATTAAACCTGGATATGTTTTTACTGCCCTACTAGAGTTGAATTTTACTAAAACAATTATCCCTATAATTGTTAAATATTCGATTACATTGCTTGATATTCGATATCCGTTCGAACTAGATTTTTCCCAAAAGTCACAGCCCTAATAGGAAGTGAGAATTGTGCTGCATAACCTGTGATGGCAATACATTTTAGGGTATTCCCCATTGGTGTGAAAAAGGAAAAAACTAACAGATTTATTTTGTACCTGTTTCAGGTGTTTAAACCTGATGATAAAAATGGATTGGAGATCCAAAGCCAAGTGGATGCCCTACTGGAGAGACAGAAGAGGGAGAACATGCAGTCTGTCCCAAAAACACCCTTGTCAAGGTAGTAGCAGTACCTGTCATGCCGAGTTCTTTATTAATGCCTCTAACAGCACCATCATTTCTACATTTGATGTATTTGGCAAACTGTCTTCATCTTTTAATTGTTCTTTCCATGCCACTCTTTATTTTTGGTAAGCAGACAAAAGGCCGACCCGGAGTTTGCGGACATGATCAGTCCAGAGCAGGCGTGTAAATATGACAACGTGGATGAGGACAGCTCCTACAGTGTTTTTGTGTCCTACATTGAGATCTACAACAACTACATCTATGATCTCCTAGAGGATGCTCCATTCGATCCCATCAGACCAAAGTAAGAAAAGTCTAGGGTTAGCCCGAATACATAATTTCAAGCTTTGAATAGTTAAGGTTTCCAAACAAATATTCGATAAAGTCTATGAAGTTCATCCATAGTGCCTATCTTTTACTGCCTGTTCATCATGGTGGAGCCAAATGCTGCAGAATCTAGTTCTGAACTGCTGCTTGTTTTTTACTTTTTAATTTGTTGTTGTTTAATTGGTAAAACATGTTATTTTAAAAACGCAAAAAATATCACGTCAGTGGCTTTCAGATCCACTCATCAGTCACCGTTTGACTTGGTGGCACAGCTTCAATGCAGCCTAAAAGTTTGCAAACACCCTGTTTCTAGGTATGAGAGTAGGCTATGCCTATTTCCAATTATCACAAAGCAAATGGGGGGTTTGAACATTGTGCAAAGTTTTGAATAGATTTCAGCCTATCAAACCAATATTCAGGCTCTGCCCTAGAAAAGCCCTGCTCAATTGATCTGTTCAAACCGGCTTTCACATTGGAATATCGAGTTCAGTGTTCAGTAAACAATTGCCATACCAATGAGGACACCAAAACTATTTTGCTCCCTCATTCATTAAGCTTGGTGGGTATAACATCAGTCGGTTTGCTCCAGACTGTGAATACAATGTGTTACGGTAATAGCCTTGGATGTGTTTTAGCCTTTGTTTTTAATCCTTGTTTATTAGGTGGCTTGGTGGAGGCACACCTGTACGGAACACTGAGTTTGTGTATGTGGCCAGAATGTTCTCCATAATGTCCGGCTTGTCCGCCTTAATTCTCCTTTGGCTCAAAGCTGGCTGTAGCTTACATGTCTTCTTTCAAATGTTTGTTAGTTAACCCTGAAATCCCTGTTTCCTCTTAACATAGCTTCCTGCCTAATGGAGTAGCATAGCATCTTGGATTCAAGGCTGAATATTCATCTCCTGATTATCTATTTATTCTGCCTCTTACTGCATGTAGAATGTTACCCGTCCAACTTCCTTTTCTGTGTGCAAATGCTATGTATACTTTAAGCACTGCAGGCTTTATCTTACCCCTGGTTATGTTGGACTTGTTATCTACAGTTTATCATCCGATGGATGTCTGCTAACATTAGAACATATGGGGCCGGTTTCACAGACATGGATTAAGCATAGTTCTGGACTAAATTGTACCTTCAATGGACAATCTCCATTCAAAATTCCATTTAGTCCAGGACTAGGCTTAATCCATGTCTGTGAAACTGGCCCATGATGTTGTATAATAACTAGAGATGCTTTGATTGATTGGACGCCGATCATGATCAGCAGATATTAGCCAAAAATAGCTTGATCGGAGAATCCCAAAAGTGCCGATCAAAGAAGCTGATCACGTGATGTAAATTACTCAAGCAACTTTTTTTCCCCCTGCATGTGGAGTGCACACATAAAAGCGGAACTTGCCAGTGGCAGCATGATTTCTCCCCTCTACAACATCGTTCTATACTGCCAGGATTTCACGGTGTCATTGTTAAGATGGCAAAGGAGGCAGCTTTACGTTCAGTGTCGTTGACTGTCAAAAGATATGGAAGATTCACATTTCCCTGCCATTCTGTAATCCTGATTTTGGTGCTCGGGGCCCAAAAATGCTTAACAAAGCATCTCTAATAACAGTAAATGTAAAGTTGTGCTAAAAGCGGCTACATTGCATTGTTGGCCATCTTTTATTCAAGTGCTTACTCTCTGTATCAACTTCATTCAGAACTCCCCAGTCCAAGATTTTGCGTGAAGATCAGAATCATAACATGTACGTTGCTGGCTGTATAGAGGTGGAGGTGAAGTCCACCGAGGAGGCCTTTGAAGTCTTTTGGAAGGGTAAAGTGTTACAACTTTTCCAAATGTAGTTAACTGTTGATGATAATGAAGCTTCAGGTGTAAGGCCACTATAAATTACATGCATGTGTTAATTTTTTGTTATCTGCTTTGCAGGTCAAAAGAAACGAAGAATCGCAAATACACAGCTGAACCGCGAATCCAGTCGCTCTCACAGTGTGTTCATCGTGAAGCTGGCTCAGGCTCCTCTTGATGCAGATGGAGACCACATTTTACAAGTAACGTGCTCTTTTAGAAACCCTGTTCTTACTCAATGTGGTATGTTTTTAAATGCAATTTTTGAATTATTTTGTAAATTTGGGCCATGACAACACTGTGGCAGGGCTAGTCATGGTGAAAAAATTGTTAGCATGCACAGTTAGTCAGGCTTGTTCAGATGATGATGACCAATTGGTCAATTCTAGGATAAGAACCAGGTGAACGTGAGCCAGCTGTGTCTGGTGGACTTGGCTGGTAGTGAACGCACTAGCCGAACCAGAGCTGAGGGTAACCGCCTACGAGAAGCAGGTCAGTTCAACATTGGTTTACTAGGTCTCTCTGGGTGAGGGGATGGAGTGCTCATACTGGCTGTCTTGTTGACAGGCAACATCAACCAATCCTTGATGACACTGCGCACATGCATAGAAGTACTAAGAGAGAATCAAATGTGTGGAACAAATAAGGTAAGCTGCTGTATATTTAAATTATTGTTTTTAACTGTGAATTGGCTCTCTAGTTTTAATTAATTGCTGTTTCAATGCAGATGGTGCCATACAGAGACTCCAAAGTGACACATCTGTTCAAAAACTACTTTGACGGAGAGGGAAAAGTCAGGATGATTGTCTGTGTCAACCCCAAGGCCGACGACTATGATGAAACAATGGTAGGCACTTTGCCACAATTGGATGGCTGTACACACACGGGGAAAAATGCTAAACTACCATCAGGACTACAAGCTGACTCTGTCTATTGTAGTTGGTGATGCGCTTTGCGGAGATGACTCAGGAAGTGGAGGTAGCCCGGCCTGTTGACCGGGCAATATATGCTCTCCCAGCTGGTCGCAGACACAGGAACCAGGCCTTCAAGGAAGAGCTGTCCCGCCATCTCGAAGAGCGAGGGGGGCCATCAAATGCTGGTAATAAAACTAAGTGCACAACTTTTAATTGTGCATTTTTTCTTAGGGCTTGTTTTTCCTTTTTTAAAAGGGATTTTGCTTGCTAATGCTTTTCTGGCCCTGTAGACGACCCAGCACTGATGAACCAGCTCATTGACAGTCTCCCAGCCCTCCCGGCATGTGAACTGCTCGACGTAACCGATGACCAGACCCTGCCTCGACTCGTTGAGGTCCTGGAGAGAAGGCATCGCATCCGCCAGATGATGACCAAGCAGTTCAGCAAAACAGGTGGGCACGCTAAACAAAAAAGAGCTATTGAAATGATGTCTGAAATGTGTACACATGCCTACTTTACCTAAAATGCATTGCCCCTACAATTACTCTTCAAATATGAATTATTTATATTTCACACCTGAGATGGGGTGAGAGTGCACTATGCCAGCAGGTTGTCATAAGGGTTACTTGAATGATGCGTTCTCCATCTACAGCAATCACACTGAAGTCCATACTGCAGGACTTCGATAGCAATTTTTCTGCCAAAGAGAACTTCATCCATGATCAGCGAGGCAAACTGGGCGAGAAGGACAAAGTCATATCCAGTCAGAAGACTGAGCTGGAACGATTGGAAAACAAATCCAAAATGCTTGAGTACAAGGTCTGCTACTGCATTTCTTATCAAATTAGACACAGAAAGAGAAAGCACTTTTCAGTTGGCTGTAACATTATTAAAATAAGCACAAACTCAGGTTCAGCCCGTCAGCTAAGGCTTTAGCCCTTTCCAACTGCGCCATGGGACGTTTACGGCACAAAAGCTTTTTATTTTTATGAAGATTAGAGTTTTCAAAGGAAATTGTAAAGTTTGATTATTACTTAACCAAAGACATTGCAGATGGCATAACATTTCCAAAGGAAATGCAATTTCTTGTGCCTGCTTCTAACCTAAACCTTTGGAAGAGCCTTATTTTTTTCCCATCTCACTGGGTTTCTTGGTGTCTGTCCAGATTGACATCCTGCAGAAGACCACCAACATCTATGAGGAGGACAAGCGGTCCCTCCAGCAGGAGCTGGAGACGCGGGAGCAGAGGCTACATCGGGAGCTGTCCGAGAGGAAGCGCATGGAGCAGCGCATGCAGGGCATGGTTGCTGACACAAAACACAAGTGGGAGAAGGAGTGTGTAAGTTGACCCTCTTAGGAAATACATTTTGTCCAAAAAAAAAAGAGTTAAATATGCAGTAAAATTTCAAACATCAAATGTGCTCCAAGAAATATAATGCCTGAACATAACAAGTCCTTTGGTAGGTCTTGGCTGTATTGAACCTGAAGGGAGGTTCATATTTACACTATGGTTACAACTTGCTTGCTGTTTTTTTTTTTTTTAGGTATTTATTTTCTATCAAAGCGCCAAGCTACTCTAGTCAGACGATGCTTGTGTGGTTGGAATTAGCACTAGTAGGTGTAAGAGCATGTAAAATAAGCAGTATTTCAATATTAATGCCATCTTGTACTTGGCGTGCGTGTGGCCCTGAAGGAGCGGCGAGTGAACGCTAAACAGCTGGAGATGCAGAACCAGTTGTGGGTGAAGGACGAGAAGCTGAAGCAGCTCAAGGCCATTGTGACGGAGAGCAGCAGCGGCTCTGCAGGCGGTGGTCCCACAGAGCGTCCAGACAAACCTCAAAGGCCATCCAGGGAGAAAGACCGCCCAGCGACTCAGAAGAGATCGGCCTCACCATCGCCGATGCCTGTAAGTGTTACCCCCCCCACCTCCCCTGATTTTAATTGTGCGTTTTGCATGGTGTAATAAATGTGTAAACTAAGCAAATCTATCCTTTGTTGATGTGTGGGTCTGATTTTGGGTGATTTAATTATTTCTGTTGCATGCACTTACTGTAATGCCACTCCCTTTTGTGCTTCAGTTGGCTGTTGAGCACTTGTCAACTTTGTCACCGACCCATATTGCTTAACCACACAGCTCCATTCCTTTGAACCTTTCTCTAGGACTTCAGTCAAGCCCCTCCCCGCCAAAACCCAGGCAATGTTAGGGCAGCTCAAGATCTTTATCACGGCCCTCCCTCCTCCACATCCTGCTCTAGTCTCTCAGTAGCCTCCTGCATCTCTGACTGGGAGCACAGATTTCCCCTAGACTCCAGGCAGGATAGGCAGCCTGAGACCCCCCAGTACGGGAGCCGGAAGACCCCCGGTCCCTATTGTGGTGGAAGCAGCAGTGTGGGTCGCAGGAGAGGCCGGCACTGGGCCGCAGACGCAGAGACCCCTACCACGGCTCCGGCCTATGGACTAGACCTAGAGTCAGGCATAAGGGTTAGTGTGCACTGGCGTCTCCTCCTAGATGTCCGTTTAGCTGATAGATGCGCATCTGTGTAGTTTGTCCTGCCGCTGTATATTATTGTTATTTCATCCATAGTTGTTTGAGTAGAAAACTGCATTGTGCTGCATCCATAGTTGTAGTCCAGATAATTAGACATTGTATGCATCTCAATCTATAGAGGCTGTATCTCTTATCGATAGAGATGTATCCATTGCTTTTAAAACCCTGATACTTTCCTCTTTGTGTGCACCTGCTTATGCTCCTTATTTTGCTACGCTTGTGCTGTGTATATACTTGCAGCTTCCGCTTATTGGTCATGATGGTGTCCAATGAGCAGTTGATTTGACAAGTTTAACTTTAGAATCATCCATTACACTACAAATTTTGAACCGACAATTGTTGTTATCTGAACCCAATATCGCTGTGTAATTTAATATTTATTTTAAAATACAATGGGTAATTCTATAAAAAAAATAATCCATTAGTTCCTTGAGATGCAATCTGCCTGTTGCTGAGTACATCCTAGGATAGCTGGCACTCAAAAAAGAAAAAGCTTGTTTTTCTTGGCCTCAGGAATTATCCTGATATCAAATATGATCTTGTACCATTAGATGACATTGCCTGAAAGTAACAGATAATTCGGGAGGTCATTGGCTGATTTGGTTTGTTTATTTCGTCACTGTTTACCACTCATTGTACTTGTAATTTCATCTTCATTGGTCATCCCATCTCTTGACTGCTTCATTCACTTCATCTGATAATAGTGCTTAGTCACACTCCCCTGAGCCACCTACTGCTTTGTACCGTTTCCAATGCAGTGGGTGTTTCTGGTGGCTATGTTATGTGTAACTGGAAGACTAAATGAATATATATGAACATAACATAAATACAGTAATACAATAATTTGTGAAACTACAATGAAATCTCCAGGGTATATAAAAATGTTTTTGTTAAACCCCACACTATCCACCCCAGATCCTCCACTGTTCCATTGGATAACTAGCTTCAAAATGTAAAATGTACCTTCTTCTCTGCGCCATGGTCAGAATCCAACTCTTACCTAGTATGGCAGTTTTGCTAAAGTAAATTCATTAGAAAAAAATAAACTAATTAGAGGAAATTCTATCAATACAAAAATGTTAAGTGGGTCTTCCAATCCATGGCAACATATCCCTGTAGTCTTCCAGTATCTCATATTTCAAACTTATAAGCCTTGAATTAACCTCCACTAATCCTCACCATCATCGCAAGTAGTCACTTACCATTGCAATCACAGACGAGCCGCCGCCATCTTATTTTGAGGTCTCATCTTCTAGAACTTATTGATAACGTCTTGGTTTGTCTCCTCCTTTCCACCAATGAATCTGGCCCCACCAGACTGCCCCCCCAGTTCATCAGCGGCACAGACGTTCACATTCCACGGGTGGGGAGAAATGGGTAGACCACACACCGTCGACTAATTTGGAGCTAGACACTGTGATGCAGCCAATCATACCCAATGCAATCAAGGTGTCGGCACCCAGTGAGAAAGCCCTGGCTAAATGCCACAAATACGTGCTCACCCATCAGGAGCTTGCCTCTGATGGGGAGATTCACACCAAGCTGATTAAGGTAACAAGGCACGGTTTTCCTTCACTTCTGATTCCTAAATGCATTTAATTTGATCGTAATGGATTTGTACTGTGCCAAAGAAAATGACATTTCTCTCCAGCGCAGGGTTGCAGTCCAAGATAACATAAGGGGCCTTTGACTCCAGGACATATTTTCCCCAATAACTCATGGTTGCATGGTTTGTCTTTGTGTGAACTCTCAGGGCGATGTGTTTAAGACAAGGGGAGGGGGTCAAGCGGTGCAATTCACCGACATCGAGACACTGAAACAGGAGTACCCAACTGCTTCAAGGTATGTGTCCTCCTAACCCTGGTGCTCTTGGCGAAAGCTACCTTAGAAATGAGCATTAATAATTGTTAACATTACACGTTGTCAATGATCGTTATGATCATGTTTTTTTTATTTTTAGTAGTCGTAAGAGGAGGTCTGGCTCTGGAACTGATGACCAGGAGAACAGGGTAAGTTGCTAAAACTGCATCAATTTATTATATATTGTACAGTATATATTTTTCATGGTTCACTACTCAACAGTACATAATAACATTAGCATCCGGCTAATAAAGTTCCAATGAAACATTGCGTTTAGTAAGTAAATATATATTTTTATATATTTTTTTTTCTCCATAGGTGCCTGCGGCTAGTTCAAGTCATGTCTACCAAAAGTAAGCAAAATTGTGTTTAACTTCTGTCAGCAAATACATATTGTAAACATTGTTGTTTCTCACAAAGAATCTGACACTTTTATTCTTTTCCTACAGACGGAAAAAGCCTTAGGGGAATTCTGGTGATAAGTAAATGCTTGATGGTGTTTGCATTGACCAATTGGAGTAAAGTTGAAATATGAAACTGCAAATGTTTTTTGCATAGTTAAAAATATTTCAAGGATAATTTTTTTTCTCACACAAAAATTGGAATGTTGTATTTACTATTTCACATGCACGCCAGTTTTTGCATTCAATTGAATTCGAAACAACTTTTTAATGTAAAGTAATAAACTGCCATTTTGTGGTTTGTTGCGATTAACTTGTTATTCTTCAGTGTTCTAAGTGGAACATGTGCATGAATGACATTTTAATTCTGAAATCATGGGTGGTATGATCAGGAAGATTGATGTTAAAGAATGTACCATGTATTAATTTAATATCACACTGTCACATCCACTGTACATTTACATATATGACGATCAATTAGCCTCTTGTAGAATGTGTAAATAAGACCAGTGAAGGAACCCTAGCTGAATCTGTGGATGAACAAATTTTTTTTTTTTTTTGGTGCAAGTAAATTCATTCAAACACGATCTGTTGTCAGTCGTGTTTTTTATTTTTTATTATTGCATGTGATACAATTAATTGAAAGTCCCGGTTGTTGGTAATGAAGGAGTTACTCGGGCGAATCTTGTTGATTGGAAAAAGATTTCAAAACAATAGTTTGTGCAATCCGGATTTTACAAAATCCCTAGGATCCATTAAAATGGACCCCTCACTGCAAACAGTTCTACATTTAGGGTATTACTGGGCATATGGTGTGGTTGTGCTGTCTAGTGAACTTTATCTAGTCTGTGTGAAACGTTATTGGGCCTTAAAAGATGTATGATGTTGGGACACGCTCTATCAACTCCAGTTGGTCAAGCCGTCATTAAAATTCTTTAAAATGCAAATTCATATCCATCGTAATGCATTTTTTTCATTGAGTAGACAGTCCACGTATTGATACATCTAGCATCCCAATTTAAAAATAATTCTAAGCTTTTATATCCTCCATAACATCAGCTGACACAACGCTCGACACAGCAACAGCTGACGCTTCTGAAGAAGACTGCAGGAAGTAGTCGAAATATGTCAAAGGTAAAAACTAATACTGGTCTGTTTACATGAAATTAAATTAATATATCAAGTTAGACTAAATTAATCTTTATTATATATTGGGTAATATTAAAGGCAATAAGTATAGTGCAAACATGTAAAGTTTATAAAGATGTGTGCATACAGTATATTTATAGCACTTAAAAAAGGCTACTTGTAGTGTAGCAGTTGGACAGCAGGTGGAACTAAACACCTACCGCAAATTAGACGTATTCTGATTAATCTAGTTTTAGTTAATGGCAAGCCGTTTTTACATTAATTCCTCAGGATTTACTAGCAGTTATTAGGAGTTACTCTTAAATTAGGCTACTAGTCACTATTCCTGAGTGACTAGTATCTATTTCAGTTTTACTACGAACTATTCATTAGATACTAGTATTTATATGTAGTTAACGATTAGTTTTACTGCTTACATTTCAGTTTTACTAGTAGCTATTCCAACTATTTTATCTTTCTAGTTTCTGTTTTATTCTTCATCTGTAATGAATTAACTTGATAGTTAAATTAACATTCGTAGTGGCATTAAAAATGTTTCTAGTAAAAAAATTGAATAGTTACTATTAACTAATAAATCTAATTAGAAGTTACTAGTACAACTAAAATTGAAATAGTCACTATTGGAATTGTTACTAGTAAGCCTTGAGGAATAAATTAAGCGGCTAAAATCGCTTGGCATTTAGTTTTCAGAGAAATGAAACGGCTCGGAAATGAAAGCTTAATAATGGACTTTATTTGGCTTGTATTTAGATGTGCTGAAAAGTTACAATTCAATCATACTTGGGTATATGAACTGCACAGGCTTTATTGTAGCTTTTCTTCATTGGTGGCTTTTGCGTTTACCGTATTCATTCTCATGTTTTTAAACTGTTGTAATTACCCAATAGTGCATTTATTTATTTATATCATTGGACTAATACATAACTGGTTGATATAGGAAGTTAGCTTTTATAGTAAATAGTAGTTTCGTAGCTGATTGGCACTGGTTTAAAAAAAAAATCACCCATGCATATACTATGCATTTGTAATCCTTAAAACTATACTGTGGTCTATCGCCAGCGCTGAGCACCACGCTGAATGAAGGTCCTGTGTTTTCAGTTCTGCTGTACTGGTTGGACCAACTAGCCTCTAAGCAAATGGCAAATGGCAAACACCAAACCACTGCATGGCTTTTCTAAATAGTTCCCCCCCAATGATAATTGCTGCTTAAACACTGGGCCTATTATCTTGCATGTGCATGTTTGATGGTTTTGTGCTGTTATAGTTTTTCAGTTTTTTCCCTTTTTGTATACATTTTTTCCAGTGATGATAGGCGAGGCTTGCTTCCGGAGTCTTTTTTAGGAAGCCAATGTCCTGTAAATTGGCTAGAAAAGATGGTCTTGTTGTGTCTTATGTATTATGCATCACAGAATCAATTCACTAGCAAACAAAAATATCAAAGAAGGGATATTTTTTACCTACTTCACCTGATTTTATGTGAGCCTATTGTGTTTGAAAGTCTAACATACAAAAATATTAATTATTTAAATATAATCATCAATGTTATATAATATAAACTCAAAGACACAATCAAGGTTTACACTATTGTTAACACTATTTTTAACACTACTAAGACTATTTTTAATTTAAGCCTATTGCAATATATGTATGTATGTATGGGATCTTGCCCTAACTTATCGATACAGTTTTGCTATGATGTTAGCTGCTCTGCTGCACAACATTGAGAACAGATTTACACCTGTCATTTCTCCTCTCTCTTTCTAGGCATGCAGTAGTATACCCACGAACAGAGTGGCTTAATGGTCTTTGTGGCATGTGTTTCTATTGAGGGAAGTGAAATGTCTACCCGAATGACAAACAATTGTTGTCCCAATATTTACTTGACCCCCTCTGAACCTACACCATTTGTTTCTAAAATACACTGACACCATTATTTAGAGAAAATATATGCCTTGTTCCCAGAGCAACAATCATCTAAGGTCTGCTCTCCTCTTGGGTCTCTTCCTGATTCAACATGCTGTGTTTGTACAGCCGTGTATGTGTCCACATACAGAGGGTGATCTAATGGTGCCCTAAAACACCTCCATTTTCCATTTCCTAATTTCAAGGTCTAACGGTTAAAAAATCAATGCATCAAGCATGAGCCATATCATGCAGCTTTAATAACTTTATTGCATTTTCACAAAGGAAACCGATAACGTATGAATGAAGATTGAGAAATTGAGCATTGGCTCTTTTTTGTTCTGCAATTTTCGGTTACATGGGTAAATAGTGTTGTAAGAGAGGGGAGGGGTGCTTTTTGACTTGTTTTGTGTTTGATAGAGAGTGAGTAGAGAATATGCCTGCAGTTGAAGGGTAAATTGACACCTATGGGTGTGGTGTGGCACTTATCACTGAAAAACACGCTACCTAAACAGATTCTGTTATGAGTTAAACAAACAGAATTAGGCTGCCGCCATTGCGGGTGCTTTTTCGGCACACAAACATCTTTCAATGCTGTTTCTGTGCAAACAAAGTTAAGTTCAGTGGGAGATCTCTGCCAAAACCAGGTTTTTATCAATGTCTTTGAAGTGTTAAGTCAAGCGGATGACTGTGTCTCTGTTCTCCTCTGTGGATTAATTTAATAGTTGTGTGGGTCTATGTGTCGTTTGTACACTGATATGATACGACAGGTTCAGAGAGCAGGCTTAAGAGACTTCTGGGAAAGCCCCATTCAAATCTTGCCATTCCACACTTACAAAGGTAAATAGCTGTGCACTTAAAATGGTAATGGTTGTGGGCCAGTGTGCTTAGCAAGGTCTTACACAGGAGACAGCCCCTGTCCAGCTTGTTTACCTGACTCAGATTAGCTTGTTGATCTTAGCTAAAAGCATCTCACACCCCATTGAAATACCCAGACAAACACGCATAACAAGACAGAGTATAGCATGTTGACATGGTTGGCTACCCAGATTCAACATTGACCTCACAGCTCTGCTGATATGGCTGGGCAACACAAACATACGCTTATGTATCCGTCAGCCCATGATTGTAATGTCATGTTATGTAATTTGCAAGGACAAGCCCTCTGTTCAGAATGACTGTACTAAGGGTTCTCTCTGTTGTCGACTTGCAACTGAAAACAGAACAATAGCTTCCTTAGCTTCTTGTTATCACTTTTATTCTTTGTGTGTTCTTGCTCATTATAATGTATTTTACATACAATGAATCAGAAAAGAATACACAATAACATAACGTTTAATTGACTACCTTCCAATAAAGATCTAAAGAAAGAACAAAGAGACACAATCATAACCCGATGTCTGAAATTTGCAACTAGTCGGTTTGAAAGCTTGAGGAAAAACAAAGAACAAAGAAAAAATATGTTAGAAAGGATGCGCTGGTGACCTGAAATGTCCTCTGTTTTCTATCGAGTGTAGTTTGATTTCCTGTTGCGCTTATGCCTATCCATTCACCCAACACAGGTGGCACCAGAGCAAACAGGTATATTGAATTGTGAACCCATTGTGTGACCTATTCCTAAATGGATTATTTGATATTCATGGATATTGATTCCACAATGTTTTATTGTTTTTTTTGTTTTTAGGGTTGGCTTAATGTTAAGTACGACAATCTTCTTCTAGAAACTTTAATCTGCAGCCTATTCAGCAGTGGCCACACGAGGTCACTGTTCTATTTCGTGATTTTCTTTCCTCTAGCTACATACATCTTGGCTCTCCTCTCCAATAGGAAGCAGATGGAAGCATGTCCCATAGCTAAATGGGGCACATTTATTACAATATCACATCTGCAAGCTGTGTTTATTTTAGCCAGGCCGTCTGATTTGTCCAAGACTTGTTTTGCTTTTGATGTGTGCTTTGATATATTTATATATATATTTTTTCTTTTCTACTAATGACAGAATGTCTTGTTTTAAAAACAACGTGTGTCATCTGTGGCACATAATAGTTTTGTGTTGACAAGACAGCCATATGTTTTTGAGGTTCTGCCTGTGTGTTTGTGGATGCTTACATGACTAAGGGGCATGTTTGAGATTTTCCGAGATGTAACCAAAGTTAGGTTGTTATGGGACGGATCCACACAAACGTAGGATGTAGTAATCCACAGTTGAATGGTCTTTGTAGAACACAAATGCTTTCATCTCAATTATTGCCGTTTGAAGTTCTCCTATTAATGGAGAACTTTTGCCAAACAAAAACTACCGAGGACAATCACATTCAATCACACATTCTAAGACAGAACATCTTTCTCTAAAAGCAACACAAATAAAAGAAGTTTCTGAAGTGCAGATGACGACAATTTGTGCAAAGATGTAAAGAATTAACCTGTCACATTTCAAAATACAATCGCTTACATTGTATCCAGATTGCACTCTACCGAAAATTGATGGAGGTCTGAGAAGGGCATAGTTTGGTAGACTGCATTAATGTTTATTTTTTGCAATTTATTGTACTCCAAGTACCTGTCCAGAGGTCCTTTAACTCTTTAGCTACCTCAAGTTCTCCTCACCCTCTTCACCTCAGAAAAATAAATCACTTTTTTGAATCCCTAGTCTGGGGGTAGCTTACATAATCCAATGCAATATAATTGACATTATTACGTAACATCCAATCCGTTGCTGAAGCAATATCCTTTTCCGTGAAAATCCCCTCTCCTTCACCACATAGCCCATATGCTCACCATAGTCCCCAACCCCCAAAGAGTTATTAAATTAATCTGTGCTCGCTGTTGCGTGTTATTGCAGTGCAGAGATTTGTGAGGAGAATGAAGCTGTTAGACCAGCCGCTAAGCAGATTTATTATTAAGGGTGCCAGGGAATCACCCAAAAAAACCCTGATAACCTGTTTTATTTTGCACAAGTGAACACTTTTGCTCAAATCCGCTTACACCGCCTCTCTCCCCCACACCTTTCAAATAAGTTCAGCCGCTTCCTGAAATACAGTAGGTCTGTGAACTCTCTAAAAGAGGACAGACAGCTATGTCTGTCTGTCACTGATTATACTTGCATTTATTTAAAAATGCCGAACAAAAAATATAAAAAGCACCTGGATAACAATCTACTCAAGATATACTGTAAAACAATAAAGAGATCCATATTTGTATTTGACTATACAGACAACCGAGCTGCATCTTGCTTCTACATCCCTTTAATGATCATTATGGATCCTACTTTAGATGTGGTCTTCTGCAAGTGAGGAAACTGTTGGATTCATTGATTATCTTCTATATGTTATGTCATACATATGTATTATATATACAGTATATATAAAGTAGTGTGTGTCTATATGTTGTGTCTGTACGTATGATAATAAAATAGATACATGGCTTTAGCACAATAAGAATCATTTTTTTGCTTTTGCAGTCCGATAGCGTAGCAGGGTCTTTCTTGGCGTAACTAAGAAACATCCACAGGAATGGCTGTGTGTGTATTTGTGTGTGTGTGTGTGTGTGTGTGTGTGTGTGTGTGTGTGTGTATTCTCAGCAAATCAGGGGGCTTAGTATACGCTGATTCCACCCCATATTCCTAACCTCATTTACGGGAGTGTATGCCAGCCGTGTAAACATTTAATCCTTCATGTGTTTTCAGGGCTGCTTCGGGTCAACAATTTAGCTGTTGTTATTTTTTCTTCCTCTTCTTCTTAAGCTTCTAGACAAAGTCTGCCTTCAATTACTTCAGTAAAATTGCTTTACAGGGTCCATGCATGATTAAATATTCATTATGTTAAACTGGGCACTTTCTTTGTATATAAATCCATATTAGATTTGGCTGGCGGGCTGCCCAGAGCCACATGAGATGGGTTCTTGGTACAATAAAGGAAGTGGCGGTCTCCTTAGCAGCTCCTGTCTGCTGCACTTGTTTTTGTCCTGATGTAAATGACGACCTGTTGATATGTTTGTTTGCCTGCATGGTGCGACTGGGCTCACACAAGCCCTTTCAGGGAGGGTGGATCAGAGTCAGTAGACTGCAGTCATGGGAAAAATAAACAAGTTTCTCACTCTGTCCAGTAGCAGACAGAAAAAAAATGACAAAGCGTGCACTTAAGCAGAAACAAAGGAACTGTTTGTCCGCACTCTCTCATGCGTCGTTGGTTTAGAGATGAGGTGGATGTTTGCATGCGGTTTGTGTGTGTACACATGTTTTGTTAGAAGCGAGAGGGAATATAGAGGAACCATTACAATTTCAAACAGACCCAACATCATTGAAATATTTACCCAATATCCCCCCCTTCTCTTTCCAAAATGACTCACTATGAATGGTGGGGGTGCGATTAATTCAAACCCAAACCCTGAATTCCAAAATAAATGTGGTACTCCTCTGTGGCTTTGTCAGGGCTGCCGTAGCGCGAGTGGCTGTCTGTTTGTTTGTTGGTGTGCTGCAGGCCGGATCAGAGTCTGTGTTGACTCAGAAGGTATGCAGGTGATCCTGTCTTACAGATGTCAGGGGCCCTCTCGGCTGATGTAACATGACACAGGGAACACCTGCTGAGGCACTGCACTGTGTCTCTGTTTGTCTTAGGCTTTCTTTTAGGGAAAAAACAGCAAATCTATTTTCTCTCCAATAAATATGGCTTATTTATCTGCCTCTGGTGGCAAGTGTGTTGTGTTTGTGTACACACACACACGTTTGTATATTTCACAACTTCAAAGAAATAAAATAAACACTTAAATGACCCTAAACCAGGGGGTTTGTGTGTGCCAACATTCTGTCTCTTTTGGCAGAGCAGCCCGTGCGGCCTGGCCTCGGGTGGGCCCGGGGCACTCTGATGAGTGGAGAAGGAGCACAGCTGAAAGTGCACTGTGCTGAGGAGGATTACATATCGCTCTTGAATGAATTGGACAGAAACTTGACTGCAGAGTAAGCGAGAGAGCCCCCCCCCCCGATCCTCAGTGGACCAGCGGCTGCCAGTGTTGGGAGGAGGCGCCCAACACTGGCAGAAGGTTACTGTTCCAACCCAGACACTGTGGCCGCTGTGGAGGGCTGCCAGGCCCTTAGAGGCTGCGGTGCAGTAGGTGTGGTGATCTATAGGCTTCAACAGCAGTCACTCAAAAACACACTGCACCGCCGAGGAAAAAATGCGTGTGGCCAGAGAGAGTGCCATAGAGGGAAAGCTTTGTGTGCAAAGACACTGCGTCCTTTCTCCCTCTTTAAATACCTGTAAAATTAAATAATATGTAAACTAAAATTCACAATTATGCCAAATTAGTGCTCCGTCAGTGGTCCCCAAACTTTTTACTTTTTCCTTTTTTTTTACTATGTCAGACTATGTCAATATTTCCGCGGACGGGTGTTACACCGTATTCTGTTACCCATCATAAAAGTGTGACACCAGGGCTCGCTGTTGCATATTTTCTGCAACATGCACAAGCATAAATCGTAGACACATACTAATAAACATTATATCGCCATCGGTAAGTCGAGATGGGTTCATTTGTTTTGTTACACCGGGAGAAGCAAAGCGGTTTATATGCCTCTGTGGTGGCATCATGGGTCTTACTTTCTTGCTGAGCTTTAGTCAAGATCGTGTTTGTCAATTCCAAGACCAGGGCTTGTCGAGTCCGTGTCCAAAGAGGTTTGAGTCCAAGGCAAGACCGAGTCCAAATGAGAGAGAAAAGAATCCTAATCGAGACCACTTAGTTACCTGTTTATACTTTTTGTGTGATGCTATGTGATAAAATGATAAAAATACGACTTTAAACTATTTTTTTAAATGTTTTAATACTGTCCATACTGGTTTCATATTAACAGCGGCCTAGCATCATCCTCTTTGTTTAAATAAATCCTGAAAAAACAACTCAGACTTATGGTGAGATATTGAATGTTTTGAAATTGAACTTAGCCAGTTCCTGCCATTCATTAACCTAGTCTGATCCCTGTAGGCCTACATGATACAGATCTCATGACTTCATTGTTTCATGACATCTACGTTTCCTCAGTACATTTTGTAATTGGAAAAATGTCTAAGGCTATCACTCGCTGTCACAGGCAGTCTTTTTTTTGGATCTCTTTGTGTTACTGTAACAGTTTTCACATTTAATAATATATTTGGCAAACGTTTAGCTTACAACCCCTCTGAGTGCTGCTTGTTGCTAAGGGAAGTGGTGTGACCGCGTTTCCCATGGCATATATGGTGCAGTCACTAGTGTATAACCAGAACATTTTTGGGCGAAGGCTATGAAAAATGGCTCAAAAGAACAATAGAGGTGAGGATGGCTTCACCATTATGAGAATTAAACTAATCTCAGCCTTGGCCGGGAGTGCTTTAGTTAATAGGGATTGTAATGTCAATTATCCTAATTGCTCTTTTTAAAGAACCGGATATAAAAAAAAGCTGTGTTTAAACTTCAGGGATGAGTTTAATCAATCCAAATAATTATAATTGTTGAGAGATTCTAATGAAGGTGAAGAAGGTGACAAGGGCAATCACAGGTCATGTGAAGTGGATATAAGTTGACGAGGTAAATCACAGGTCATGGAGGTGGATGTAGGTTGACAAGGGTATCACAGGACCTGTGCAGTGGCTATAGGTGGTTAGGCTAGTTACAGGTCATGTGAGGTGGATATAGGTGGTGGGGAGATGAGACAAGAAAGAGATCTTATTATAAATGTTCCCTTCTGACCATATGTGGTTGAATAGAATATCTAATGAAATCTGCACTTTAACATGCATCATCCATGCACATCTCCCCGAGTACTTAAGCTTGACTCTTACTTTGCTAGCATTATAATTACAATGGCAGCCTGGCAAAGAGTAAAGCGCCTTGAAGGAAGGGGTACGGGATAAAAGGGCTTCGGTTAGGGGGTAATTGGTCATTGGTTAGGGGGTAATAAGTTGGAAGGGGACAATACATTGGGGTTGTGTCCCTAAGACACTGTGCCCCTGGGATCTAGTGCATGTTGTTGTTGAAGCAGAGTCACAAGTAGACTATGTTCTGAAGCTCCTTCACTTTGTGGAACATCAAAGCTTGTGTCCCTAAACAGCATTCCCAATACACCACCCCCAGTCCCTGGAGGAGAAACAGCCTGAGGGAACCTTCCTCCCATCAGTGGATGAAAGGTCCAGACGAGGCCTGGATGGGGGAGTCGGCACTCTTTTCTTGGGACCCCCAAAAATGTCCCCATCATCTGTGATCCCCCCCTTGTCCCCCCGGGGCAGTTATCACAGCAGCAAGAAAGCCAGTATCCCCCTGGCGGTCTCCATACTGGAGAAGCAGTATATTTTGGAAAAGTGATGAATCACTTCCCTCAAGATTGTCTCTCTCTCTCTCTCACTCTCACTCTCACTCTCACTCACACACATATGCAATCCTCCCCCAACTTCTATCACGTCCCTCCACACATACTCTCCAGCCGCCGCCACAGTCCTGTTTCAATTGAAAGCTGCTGGAGAGTGACTAACACAGAGGCCCAGCGGAGAAGGTCAAGCACCGGCAGCCATTAAACTCAACTTGTGGGAGATAGGGAGTGCGCTGCTGTTTGACCATGTAGTGGTTGATGAGCCACACCATAATATACAATCACTCGCTCTCGGCACCACGGAGGCCCTGTTTGCGAGGCAGGCTTTCACGACATAAGAGCGGCTATAAAACAAGCAGAAAGGATAGGATGGGACAAACCTGTCAGGGAGATCTGTCAGAGGGAGAGGGATATGTCTTTGTTTGGCTGACGGAGACGGGGCTGACCACAATAATGTAGAGGATAATGTCAATGTTAGGAAGGGAGATTGACATTTTAGTTTAAGCAGATTCATAAACGTGAACATGGAGTGCAGAGCAGGACCCTGCGACTGCTTTATAAGAATGTCACTCCAAATGTAGACATTTGGGTAATGGTAATTATTGAGAAGACATACAACAAATATTTAAATTGAATATGTATTTTTGAATGCCCCAAACACGTTTTTTTTTTGTTTTTCGTTGTCATAAATCATTAATGAGCGCAGACCAAGAGTTCTGGGTCAGACAAACTACTAGGATAAACATTTTGGGCATTTTCAGTGACAAGCGCCAGCTTGAGTAGAAAACACTGTCAAGCAACCTGACCCAACAATCACGTTGCTCTGAGTATTTGCTCAACGCCTTCAAAATATTTAATTAAAATAAATAAGTAATCAGCATGGTAGCAGATTTATACTCCGCCTGATAATTAACATTTAGAATAAAATTCATTAGGTCTATTAAATCACCAAATGAGCTCAGGTAAAGCTCAACTTAGAAAAAACCAAAACCATAGTCTTTGAGGTGTGGTAACATCATAGTTTATGGAGTCAAAGCAGCTCTCTATTTGAGCTGTTAAATTATGCCGCGCACATCCACGCAATTAAACTTGTCAGAGGAAGACTTACTTTCTGGTTGAATTCACAATGTTAATTAGCCGGTTGGGTTCAAGAATAAAAAAAATAACAAATTATTGCTGTGCTTTATCGTGTGCTCTGGGTGAATGATTCTCATAAAGACTTGAGCGTTTCTCTGTTGCTTCTTGTCGTAGGTGACATGTGGGTCGGATTCGAGAATTAATTGCGAGGAAGTGTTTCCTCGCAATTATGAACGGTTTCCACGGAGCCGCAGTGCATGGTGTCTATTTAAAATGCAAATTGCTGCATGGTTGTATAGGAACCCTATTCAAATTCCAAACTTACAGTAGCTTTTCCCCAACTTCTTTTCTATTTGGTTGGAAAAATAACCAGGTATCTTCGAACAATTTTCATTTTAGAGGAGATGGTACATCAATTTTTTTACTTATTCCATGGTCTTTGTTCACAGACTGTGTAAGGATGGATTCTCTCATTGAACTTCCAGATAAGAGCAGCTGAATGACCGCATAGCACTGGGTGCTTGTGCAGTCCCTGGGTGCTCAACTGTGTATGCTGGGTTGTTGTAGGGAGTGTATGGTTTTTCCTATGCAAAGCTTTTTTCCTCAGGGGACCTTGGTTTTTGGTGAGAAACGTATATCATCGTGATACATTGCCTGCTCAAACCTGATATGACATTGCTAAATTGATTAGTTTGTCATTTCGACATTTCTAGATATAACTCATAAGTGAGGTGCTGCGCCATGGTGGAAACATGGAAAGTTTTCTTTAAAACTGCTAAGGTCATGGCGGTTGCCCTAGCGGTGCTTGTGACCTTTGGGGCCTGCCACGTACAGCCGGCCATCATCTATCAACATCTAAACTTTACCCTACGCTCTGTCTAACATGCATGGGATAGCGGCCATTGACATTAAAACTCAATTAGCGGGCACACTGTCTAAATAATACATTAGCAAAGTACATTAGCTTCACAGAGCACAGTTCTTGCACTACATCTCAATATGTCAAGGCTACAACTGACTGGTAGCTAATGTTTTGGAACAGGGGACATTAACATGCAGATGCGCTAGTGCAATTAGCATTGTCATTCACAATAAGTGAAATGTTGCCTCGTTTGCCTTGATATATATTGTTCGTCTGTCAATGGAATTTATCGCATACAGCCCTGATCTCACTTATTCCGAGAGACTTTTGAATGAAAGCTCTACCTTACCACTGGAGAGGGGTGGATGTGGTAGAATAATCTTTATATGTAAAAGCCTCACGGTTTTGGCATGAAGGGGAAGCTGAAGCTATGAGGGAACAGGAGAAATGCAAACCAAGACCGAATTTTCCACCGTTCAATGTATGCATAACACTCCTGTGGCCATGCCTCTCACGTTACCCTGCCTGCTGTGGTTTATATGGTGCCTTCGCTGGAACGATTCAAAATAAAGACTGCTTTGTAATTCATTGGCTTGTGATATAGTTCTGGGATCACATCCCTGCCGCTGTCCAATTCCACTGTACAAAATTCCATTCAGGCATCTTCCCTTCCAGAAGGGGAAGTCCATCTGTCACAGCCCTAAACCTAGCTGACATTATAAAAAGATTACGGTGGGTCAGCGCCTCAATCTGAGCAGAAAAACAAGCTCTTTGTGTACATACAGTACATACAAGGAGAAATGTGTTCATCTGTGTCCGTTGTGCTTACAAGCACATTAAAATCGCCATTGCTGTCGCCAACTCGTCTTGGAATCATGCTCACCAGCCTCTAAAGCACATTACTCTTTAAATACTGCTCGTGGTTATTCTTTACAAGGTGACGTGACCCCTGCCACCATATTGGAGAATAAACCGGTAATAGGGGAAGAGAAGTTGCTTTATAATGTATTGAGTCCTTCATGATAGTATTAGCTGGGAGGCCCTGCGTCCGGGCCTTGGCAGGAACCGGTGGCAATCTGTGGACTATAAAAGATAAATACATTTGTAAGCCATTGCTGTTAAGCTAGTTCC
This sequence comes from Merlangius merlangus, assembly GCA_900323355.1. NCBI lineage: Eukaryota > Metazoa > Chordata > Actinopteri > Gadiformes > Gadidae > Merlangius > Merlangius merlangus. Next base: position 4,865 of record OOFH01060920.1, on the reverse strand, counting down.
TTGTCAATGCCATTCAGAACATGAATGCCCTTGCCAAGAACAATGAAAGAGCAGGGTTTTGCCCCCACATAAAATATTGGAAGGCGTTGTTGAGGGATAAGTAATCTGGGCCAGTGTGGCTGGGATGTTTTTATTGTGTTACTGGCACAGCATCCACTATCTGCATCTGTCATTGGTGTGGGTTTGCCTAAAAAAAAGATTTTTGTGTCTTTGTAAAAACAGTGTGTTTAGACTCTTCGCCATCCAACCACACTCATTAAGGTCTGTTATACAACAGCACTGTTGGTTCTGATTGGTCAATAACATTCCTAGGGTGTGAATCATTTTTTCATTATATCACAGAACTATTGAATACTTGATTCTGGTTTGTTCAAACACGGCCAACGGTGTCCATTATCTTTCAATAATGTGACACCCTCGCCTTTTAACGGTGACAAATGAATGCATTACAAATTCAACATTAAAGGAAAATACTGGTCTGGGTGATCAAATCATCGTAGCAGTGTTGGCTGTGGCTGGCAGATGTTGGCTTGACAATATGCTGAAAACACTGGAATATTCATTTAATTTGATTAGGTTTAAACAATATTGTTATAAACGTTGACTGATTCGCCTCGGCTGCATCATACATTATTTTCGAATAACGGGAAATGCCATTGTTTATTCCTTATGTGTTAAACCTCTTTCTCTTTCATTCTACATTTCAACCCTTCCTTCCTCCACATTAGTTCATGCATTGCGTTTGTACACCCTTGTAAAATCTGTCAGGATTCAAAAAACTAAATAGCAGTGATCTGTCCACTCTAAATGACTATGCAGCTCTGTAACGCAAACTACTTTAGCGTAAGTGGGCGGTGATTTTGGAGTGGGTACCACTGGTTGTACACAATGCAATAGCATCCAGCTGGTGCCCCGGAGCCGAACACTGTGGTGTGGCAACAGCACTGTGGCGTGGCAACGCACTGTTGTGTAGCCGGTCTGCTTTTTTCGCTAAACAGTCGCCCCCTAGCTGCCCCAGTCGACTTTTCTTGTTAAATTTCAATAAAATAATTAATAATCAATCTAATAAAAAAAAAAAAGACTTCTTGACTTCGGTCAAACTAGACGAACAACGTCGGCTGTTACGCAAATCGTTGTGTTTTCTTTTGGAAAAAGCTGAAAAAACCCGACTTGTCACACCGCAGTGCGTTACCAGTTACCACAACACAGTGTTCGGCTCTGGGGCACCAACTGGATGCTGCTCGCGCAATGCGCTATTCAGTGGTATGCAGAGGAATTTCCCAAAAGGAAAAATAAATTGAAAAATATATTTTTTAACATAATATCAAATACTAGTAGGCCTACCAATGTTGATGTTCTTAGAACTGAATCCATGAAAAAAACATTGCATCTCAAACGTCATCTTACAACCAAAGACACAGTGCTGAAAGACAAACCAGTTAATTTTTCCTAAGAAAATGTATTGAAGCAGTCAAAGTCCACAATTCAATAGTCAGGAACAACATCATTGCGCACCGTGTCTCGCTCGGACCACAGTTTCGCCAATAGTTCGAACTGACGGCCGAAGCGAACAACTGGATGAGAACCGTTCAGCATTAAAACCTCTGAAATGCCAGAGGACTTCATTGTTGGTGAACAGGAAAGTTTAACAGAATTGTCATGCAACAAAACATTGAATTCTGCCTTCGGCGCTTTCGGATAACACTGTGTGCTTTCTCCTTTCTTCAAATATTCACATATCGGTTTCTCACATTTCGGTGCAAGAAAGGGTTCTCTTCCCTCTTCGCTTCTCTTCACACACGAAATGCAGAAGCAGGATTGATGCTGAGCACGTCTGAGACTAACGCTCAGTCTCAATCCTTTGCTCCAAGCAAAATCTCAACCCTAAGCCTCGCTGTTGCGCCTTCACGCGCAGCGAGTCGTGTCCCGAAAGCCATTTAAGGTAGGGTACGGGGTAAGGAAGTTAAGATTTTCGATGGGCACCCTTGCAACAGTGATGACTTGCTCCCGCGGGAAAATGGAAAATCAAGACTAATCCTAGGCAAGATGGCGGGCGAAAAAGATGCGACAGGATCGAAACCACAAATTACTTACACAAATGTAAGTGACGTTAATAATCATTAAATAAATAATGGTGACAATCGCATCATTATGCCGTTTGAATGTTATATACACATTTTCTTTATAACAAGCGCAACCACCAAATCTCCGCCGGAGCAGAGCCTCCACCAAAAGCACATCTTCTGCATTGATAGCCCTAAGCTCCCCAAACTCCAGGAAGATAGAAAGATTAACCATCCGCTGAAGGTTTAAAATCGAGTTATTGATCAAATCTGATGGTCGATGCCTTTTCGTAATGTGCAATATTAGTTCCATTATATCGCTGGTTCTTGTTTGTACGATATTTATGTTTTACATACTTGTTTTTGCATACTACCTCAAGTTCTATGTTTATTCTGGTTTTATACATAATGTTGATCTTGTATAATGTTTGATCCAAAATAAAGTGCAATATTGCAGTTTCTAATAGATTGTGAGCATGAATAATATTCTTATCTAATCATACCGTGTTTTTTCATATGGGTAAGGTTGCCTTCCTAAGACATTCAAACTATACAGTAAAATTCCAGAGACAGAAATTGTATCAAAAGATCAAAATAATAAAATTAAAATAAACCCTGTCAACGACTACTTATGACATACTGTAACTGGGTCTTGACGGGTCGTCGTCCTATTTCGTAGGGGTAGCATTGAGGGGTAGGGTTAAGGGGTAGGGGTAGGGTTAAGGGTTTGGGCCAAGGGGTGTAACGGGATTGGGCCTAAGGCTGACCTGGATTGATACAGACATCGCAGGACTGTGTTTTCAGAGGCAGGCTTCCCATTCTCATTCGGCTTATCGAAGTCAAATTATCAATGGGCTGGCCAACTTTTGATTTAACTAGAGTTTCCTAGTCGTAATTAAACCAATAGCTATAATGTGGAAACCTCAGTCGATAATGTAAAAATCTGAGCGCATTATATAGTAACATTTTGCCTATAATGTTACTATGTGCAACATTTTGGTTCACCTATTACGTAATGAAGCAAGCATACTAATTTTCTCCTTACGTTATGAAGCAAGCACAATACTTTTCTACTTACAAGCCGTTTTCACACATGTCCTCCGCATTTTTGCCGCATTTGTATATCCGGAGATCAACCCTGTTGGTGATTCACACTTTATGCTTTGTCTGCGGATATCATGCCGTTTTAGAAATCAGTAGAATCAACAGAGGGTTTAGGGGGTGGGCTTGCAAGGGGCGGGATATGACGTAGGGTCTAAGTTCGCAAGAGGCGGGATAAGTGTGGCCGCTGTCACTGAATTTTGTTTGGTTTGCCCACAGACAAAATGGATCATCTTAAATGATGCATCATATATTCCGTTGCATCAACAAAATATGAAGCATCGATCGATGAATGATTGGAGCATGAGTTAGAGACAAATAGGAGAAACCACAAAGAAGAAAGGCGCGAACGACGCGTTACCGGAGAAGGAGAGCTTATTCTTTTTTATACGCTTATATGAAAAGTGTAGTATACTATGCATGCAAAACAATTTTTCAATAGCTTTAACTGTTATTCAGGGCTCAAAGTGCATTGTCATTAAAAAAAAAGCATGGCAACTACCATTGGTTAGTTGAAAATAATAATAGCAAATAGCTGAAATTTGTGTTCATTTGCAGAAGCAACTTAGTGAAATAGACTAAGTGTAACAACAGCTGAGGCAGCAACCTACCTAACTATAGTCAAATAAAGCACGGGCTTGAGTGGGGGAGGGGGAGAGGGAGAATGGGGGGGGTGAGGGCATGATTGCGGATTGTACATTAGCTACCTGACGTGAGAGTTTAAGATGTTTATTTATTTATTTTTACCAGAAGAATAAGTAACTGAGATTAAACATCTCTTCAAGTGACCTGGCCAAGACAGGCAGCAGTAGCCTACAGTAACACAAAGTATGTACACAAAACATTAAAAAAATAAAAACCTGAAACAGTCAGTAGGGAGTGTATGCACGTGCACGTATGTGCATGCGTGTGTGCATGTGTGTGCGGTGTGTGTGTGTGTATGCGGTGTCCTGTGCTGCTTTTGTCTTGAAATGTCTGCGTCAGCACGCACGTGTGTGCGGTGTGTGCGCGTGTGTGGTGTGTGTGTGTGTGTGTATGTGAGTGCGTGCGTGCATCCAGTGTATGTGTCCGTTTACGCGTGCTGTGTGTGAGCTGCAGGCTGCTTGGCACATGCGCACTGACCAAGTGTGCCGAGTAACTTGTCCGACAGGCCTGCTATTTATATATAATCGGGCAATTTTGGTTCGATTTGGCAAAATATCAGGCGAGTTTGGTCGATGGTACGTATTTTGGCGAGATGCCTCGTCGAGCCAAAATACCCATGGCGAGAACAAACGAGCCTGATATTTTGCAGGATCTATCCAAAAAATTGCCAGATTATTTTTTTATCATCCCACTTTAAATTTCAAAAACTAACGAACACTCCGTTCGAAAAAGTCAGGCGTTGCTGGAAAACGTCTTGCGTGCGCAGCCAAACTCGTCACAGACAAAGCTGACAAATCATTTTACGTCAATAGATGCTAAAAGCTCTTCGTTTAATAGCCGCTTCAACTTTTTTGTCGAAGGCTCAATGTTTTCGTTAATTCCTTTGCTTTCTTGTGCACAACTTAGGCTAAAAGTCGGAACTTCTGCCATTTTCAAACCCTTTTGTAGTTTGTCGGCGCGGGCGCGCACTTCGGAACTTCTGCCATTTTCAAACCCTTTTGCAGTTTGTCGGCGCGGGCGCTCGCTTTAATCATTTTTTAGACTAACTGACCCAAG